>JAOTRH010056477.1:0-18944 GCA_034768845.1 Heliamphora exappendiculata
CAAAGTTTATTTTCTCTAAACAAGTACCCATCAAGTCTATAGAACTTACCGAATGCTGCATTCTCACATGCTTCATATACACTGGCAAAGTCATCAGTAGCATACAATTTTTTAACATACTCAAATCCCAATAACTTTACATTTAAAGTAGAGACAAGGACATACCTTCTTGATAATGCACCGGCCACAATATTCTCCTTATCTTGTTTATATTTGATCACATATGGAAAGGTCTCAATGAATTCCATCCACCTAGCATGCCTTTTATTCAACTTACCTTGTCCTTTCAAGTGTTTCAAGGACTCATGATCAGTATGTGTAACAAATTCTTTCGGCCACAGGTAATGTTGCCAGGTCTCTAAGGCTCTCACCAATGCATAATGCTCCTTATCATATGTTGGATGGTTCAAAGCTGCTCCATTTAGCTTTTTACTGAAATAAGCTATGGGTCACTTCTCCTGCAACAAAACAGCTCCAATACCTATGCCTGAAGCATCACATTCAATCTCAAAAGTTTTAAAAAAATTAGGCAATGCTAAAATGGGAGCACTACATAACCTTGCTTTAATCTCAATAAATGCACAATTTTGCTCACTTCTCCAATTAAAACTGACAGATTTTCTAACAATTTCAGTGAGCAGTGCGGCCAGTGTACTGAAATCTTTGACAAAGCGTCGATAAAAACTAGCCAAACAATGAAAACTTCTTACCTTCGTGATTGGCTTGGGTGTGGGCCATTCTTTGATAGCCTTCACATTTTTCTCATCTACCTCGATTTCTCTTGTGCTAACAATATAGCCAAAAAAACACAACTTTGTCCGAACAAAAAAAACATTTTTTTATATTGGCATATAAAATTTTTTTTCTCAAAACATCAAGCACACAACGTAAATAATCTAAATGCTCATATAAGTTCTTCCTATACACCAAGATATCGTCAAAATAGACTACAACAAATCTGCCTATAAACGCACACAATGCATGATTCATTAACCTCATGAATGTACTAGGTGCATTAGTTAGCCCAAAAGGCATTACCAACCATTCGTACAATTCATATTTTGTTTTAAAGACAATTTTTTATTCATCTCCCTCTCTCATCCTAATTTGATGATACCCACTTTTCAAATCAATTTTTGTGAAAACACATGATCCATGCAGTTCATCTAACATGTCATCTAACCTAGGAATAGGATGTCTATACTTTACTGTAATGTTGTTGACAGCCCAACAATCAACGCACATTCGCCAAATGCCATCCTTCTTAGGTACGAGCAATACTGATAGTGCGCATGGACTCAAGCTCTCTCTCACGTGTCATTTGGCCATCAACTCATCAACTTGCCTTTGTAGTTCCTTTGTCTCCTCCGGATGACTCTTATAGGCTAGTGGATTGGGGATCGATGCTCTTGGTACAAAATCAATTTGATACTCTATTCTCCTGATGGGTGGCAGTCCACTAGGCACCTTGATGGGAAACACGTCTTCATATTCCTGCAATAGAGAAACAACCACACTAGACAAAGATTTATCAAACTCATTAGTACTAAAACATGCCTCTTTGTACAGAAGTACAAACATAGGCTGATTTGTATAAAATGCACTCTTAACATCACTCGATTTAGCATAAAAATTCACTTGCTTTTTTATTCTCTCTTTTTCTACACTTTCTCTTTTCTTTTCACTCTTTTTTTTCTTCACTCTCCTTTTTCTTTTCACTCTCTGTTTTTGAACTCTCAGTCTCACAAATTTTTTTCAACTCATTTTCTCTTTTCAATTTTATTTAATCTTCATACACTTGTTTTGGAGTAAAAGGAACAAGAGAAATAGTCTTATTGTCTTTCACGAATGTTTGTCGATTCTTGAACCCGTTATGAGTAATCTTCCTATCAAATTGCCACAGCCTGCCCAATAGTGTGTGACTCACATGCATGGAAACCACATCACAAAGTACTTTATCCTTGTACGTTTCAATTCAGAAGAAAACCAGCACTTGCTTGTTAACCTTGATCTCCCCACATTCATTTAACCACTGCAGCTTATATGGCCTAGGATGTTTCAAGAGAGGTAAATTTAACTTTCAACTAAAGTAGTGCTAGCCACATTAGTACAACTTTCCCCATCAATGATCACACTACAAATCTTGTTACTGATGTGACATCTAGTATGAAAAATGTTCTCCTTTTGTTGTTCCATGTCATCCTCTTTGATTTGGACACTTAAAGCACGCCTAGTCACAAGTGACTCATCCTCTACCGGATACTCCACATTATCATCACAAGCGGCCTCAGGTTGTGGCATTTGTTCATCCTCGCTCTCACTTTCAGTTTTCACCTCTCCATCAGCACATGCAATCATTGTCCTCTTATTTGGACATTGTGAAGCTATGTGACCTACGCCCAAACAACGGAAACATTTAATGTCACGACTACGAGTTTGAGGTTCGATTTTACCTTCGGTGGAGCTAGAAACTTCATCTCTCTTCTTGGGTGGTTCGGTTTTGGACTTAACAACAGCCCCGCTGTCTTTCTTCCAATCAGATCTCCATGAAGTAGATGAGCCCGAATTTTGAAGTGAACGAGCCCATTTCCTTTTAAGTTGTCGTTCCATCTTTTTTTCCATATGCACCATGTCCTCCAACTCTACGTAGTATTGTAATTCTACTATGCTGGCAATATCCCGATTCAACCCATTCAAAAACCTTCCCATGATAGCTTCTTTGTCTTCTTCGATGTTAGCCCGAATCATGGCTATCTCCATCTCTTTGTAATAGTCATCCACGCTCCGATAACCTTGAGTAAGGCATTGTAACTTCTGATATAAATTTCTATAGTAGTGACTTGGAACAAATTGCCTCTTCATGCCGCCTTCATCTCCTCCCATGTCTCAATAGGCCTCTCGTGGTTTCTCCTTCTGTTCATCAAAAGTTGATCCCACAATATAATGGCATAATCAGTAAATTCAATGACGGCGAGTTTTACCTTTTTCTCCTCAGAATAATTATGGCACTCAAAAATTAACTCAACATTCTTCTCTCATTCCAAGTATGCTTCCGGATCATTCTTCCCTTGGAACGATGAAATCTTCATCTTGATGCTTCCTAAATTTTTGTCAACTCCATCTCGCCATCTGGGTTCTCTTCGAAAATCGAAACCACGCCTTCTGCCACTTGGTACGACCTTGCCGTCTCTGTTCAAAGGACCTTGATCCTCTTCATCGTTGAATTCAACTTCCTGGTCGTCATCAGAAGCATGCTCGTCTTGCCTTCTTTGGTTTCGTTCTTCACGCCATGTAGCAATAATAGCGTCTTGCCTATCCATTCAATCCCAAATTTCATTAAACACCACGATCATGCGTTCAAATTATTGCTGTATAGCCTGCAACATGAGTGGCTCTCTTTGCTCGCCTGAACCTTCAGCCCTGGAAGACATTTATTTAAAACTAAAGAAACAAACAAATATTAAAAATAAACTCTCACACACTCCCTTTCGTGTGTGCACTCAAATAAGGTCACTCCACTCGTGTATGCACTCTTTTAGCATTTTTTCGATAATAAGCTGACCCACTCTTGCCTTTTACCGCTCTTGTTTTCCTTACAAGTTCTTTAAGAACTAATTAAACTTCAACCAATGAACAACTTGTATTGTCCCAACTAGCAATAGATCCAAGAAACAAAAGAAAATAAAAGTGACATGGAATATACGAAAGTTGGGGAGAGGAAAAAGACAAACGAAAAATGCGAATAATGATATACTAAATGATGATATACGCAAACAATTAAAAAATAACGTTCACTATATTAGCCACATAAAGTACTTGAATATCTATTGCCAAAAAATAACTTTTTTTTTTCTTCCCTTTTTTTGTGCGGCTAAAACCCTACAAAAATCCTATGCGCCAACTCAAACCCTAACCGCTGTCCTCATGCAACACAAAATTTCAACAAAAGATATTGATTGATCTCAAAAGATATTGATTGATTGAGTATCTCAAAAAGTATTGATTTAAATACAAGATATGGATTTTAGAATCAAAAGATATTGATCCCTTCTTTTTTCTTTTTTTTTTTTAAAACAAGAGAATAAAAACAAATGGACTCAAGCAAAGATTAAAAATAAGGAAATGACAATAATAAAAAATGACGCTAAACAAGGAGGAATAAAAATTCAAATTAGAACAAGAATCAAGAAAAAAATACCAAGAATTAAGAAAGACAAGAACGATACCTAGAAAATGCCTCGACTAAAATTCAAAACAAAGAACGTAAAAGGATAGATAGACCTGATTTGAAGCAAGAGCTCTGATACCAAATTTTGTGAACCCGCAAGGATTTGAATTTTCCTGAACCCACGAATAATTTGAACTAAACCCAAGAACGTCAAAATCAAGTCAATGAACAAATCTTGACCTATTGAACTGTTGTTTCAAGAACCAAGATTGTAGTTATGACTCCACAAGGAAGAAATCTTGATAAGTCTTTTAGTTCACTCAAGAACTACAAAAGAAACTTTCTCTCAAATAAAATTGTAATTCACTTTATTGATGTCAAAATAATACATGGAGGCTCCTTTATATAAGAGAAGGTTGGAAGCAATTCCTTGTTTCTAAGCAATGTGGGATAACATGTGCTAGGATCATGTGCTACGATTGCATCAATCCTTGCTAGCCAAAACCAAACCTAACTAAATCCAAGCATGGTCTAGCCAAAATTACTTAGGAACAAAGCCTTATTCTTCTTGTAATAATTAAAACTAAAACCCAATAAATTAAATAGTCCAACATGCCCAAAAGCATGAATATTAAAATCCAAAATATTAGGTCGTGCTTCTCTTCGTAGCTTGTATCACATGAAGTGGAGCAGGTTCTTCTTCTTGTGATCTCATCTTGAACGGTGGATTCTTGTATGATAAGTTGGCATGCTCGGTCCAGACAAATTGCACCAATCCTTGCATTGCGTCCTTGATCTTCTTTGCTCTTTATCTTGTGATTGACCATTCTGGGACTTGCAACAATTTTCTGAGACTCTGCGTACCATCTCTAAGACTACCTTAATTCCCATCAGATAGTTGCTATTATAAGAGCCGTCTTTGGGATAACCTAATTATCTTGATTGTGGAATATCATTGAGATATAGGAATCCGTGTTATTAAGGATTTTCTACTATTGTTTCTAGTATGAAATGAGTCAATCATATACTTTGGTATTTGTTTACACCATAAATTATAATTTCATGTTGAGAATATTATTTTTTATTTAATAGCCTATCATATTTTATAAAAGCTTGATAAACAAAAATATTATATTTAAAATGCCCACATTGATTATTCTTAAAGATGGCAAGGGTTAATAAAAAGAAAAACAACGGTTAGAAGAAGGTATTCTCATAAAATACACTATGAGCAAGTTGGTGGTTATTAGTAGTTACTGGGACACTTGGCATTGTTAGAGTATTTAAAAAAGGTTAAAAGCGATTATGAAAAATTATTTATAAAGACTTTTTAAATTTTTATAAATAACAGTCATACATACATTATAAAATATCTTTACACAACTTTGCAAACTGCTTACGTTTTTCTTTTATTTTTTAGTTTACTTTTGTTGCAATTTTTCTTTTTAGTTGTTTCAATTTCCACTTCATATGAGTAGTTTGTAGTTCTTGTAACTAGTTCTTATACTATCAAAGTAATAAAAGTTATTTTTATTGCTTTTGATTTTATTCATTGTTGTTTTCTTGGTAAAATCTTAAAACAAGACAAATAATTCCAATACAATCGCATGATATCAAAGTTTCTGTTTGTTTGTTTTGGTGGTAGTATCTTATTAGACAAAAATGATGATATTATGCTTTCGTTGATCAAAAATTTCAATTATTAGGGATTAATCTTACCAACTCTTGACAAAATGAAAAGCCATATCCACCCAGGCATTGTCAGTACGTCTGACATGATCAATAGAATAACCCTGCATGATGTCATCAAAAGTTAATCTCTAAGCACTCTTACGAATAGAAGACCATTCTACATAACTAAAATAATTAACAAAAACTCTTTTTTTTTTAACTTCGTATCGTTTCAGCTCGATAGTCTCTCCAATTGAGGCACGGTCGGCCTCTGATAATCTATTGGTAGGATGGCTCCTTTTGCTAAAACACAACGCGTGCTTGGTCTAACTTTTTTTTAAAAAAATTTTGTTCTTAAATTTTTTTTTTAAAACATTAGCCCAAATGAATGTATTTTAATGATAAAAGTAAAATTTTTGACTAAAAATTATAAAAGTTTAGATATGACTGAAAAAGGCAACTTGCAACAAATTTGTTGGCTTTTTGTGATTTTTTTTGTTTTTAGTGAATTTTTTTAAACTTTGTTTGGGAGGGGCATACATTTTAAATTTCTCCCATCACAAAAAAAAAATAAGAAAATTTGAAAATTAAACTAAAATATAAACAAATTAGAAAAAGATGAAAAAGCCTTAAAAAAGATGAAAAAGCCTCTCCGCCGCCCGCCGCCCCCAAAAAAAAGTACTACGCTTTTTGAACTAAACATAAGCTAAACGTATGAAACATGGTGGATGCATCATGTATTATTATCTTTTTTATTGGGCTCTCTTATCCAAATTTTAAAATAGAGCCGCTCTATATATTTGTACAACTGCAAATTTAAATTATAAAATTTGTTTAAAAAATAATTATACAAAAAATATAAAATCATAAAAATTAATACTTACCGTTATTATCATTAATTTAACTCAAAAGTATTAAATATACATTTATTTTATATTTTTAGTTGTACTTTTTTGACCTGCTTCTCGAAATTTCTCAACCCCCCTTTTCTTTTTACGTTGTTTTTGCGATTTTACCTTAAATAAATCTAACAATTGGCCTAACATGGAGTCTTCGACAATGAAGAAGTATTTGCAACTCGAATTCTTGACTAGTTTAACTACCATAAACAGTATGTGCATATGAAGTCGACCAGTGCACATAAATAGCCTTGCCGTCAATATGTAGATGTAATCATTTCATCATGGTCTGCCTTTTAGTTGGACAAGGTAATAATATTGGGCACCTTCTTATTTAATTAGGTTTTTCACAAAAAAAAAACCTAATATCATAAACTTATATAAAAGGTCTAAAATATTTATGGAGTCGTAAAAATTAACCTAAAAACTAGGGTCTAAAGTGATATCTTCATGAGCCATTAGCCAGGGCCGAGTCCACATTAGTCGGTTTAAATCTCTCTAATTGTGAAATCAACTTCAACAATTGATTAGCCGTTTTGATTGTCCTATTTAATTTTTTTCATTTCTTTTGAGAGTGATTTTTGGATTCTATAAACTTGTTAGCCTTTTGTTAATTTAGACACATAAAAATCTCTCTCTTGTTTAGCCATTTAAATCTCTCATTAGCCTTTTGTTAATTAGCCGTTTAAATCTCTCTCTCTCTCTCTCTCTCTCTCTCTCTCTCTCAAAGTTTCCTAATCTCTCTCGAATTCTCTTGAAGGCTTATAGCTCTTTTAAGTTATTTGATGAATATAAAGAAAATATAGTACATCAGCTTACGAAAAATAATGCAGTTTTTCATATTCTATTAGCAAGATATTTGGACATAATTAATAATATAAAAGAAAATTTTGTTAAGTATTTTAAAATATTACTACTTATTTTTGAAATAGCCATAATATTAGAACATGTGTTACAACAGTTTTTAGAACATATTTATGATGATTAAAAATAATTCGATCGTATTTTAAATACACTTAAAAAATTATATGATGAATAAAACAAAATACAGTATCAAGTAGGGCGCGCGTAAACCCACTACGGCCACTTCATCTCAAGATGGTTCATTTCATATATTTTTTTATTAATAAAAATTCAAAGACTTTCACAACATTAAGGTAGTCCTATCTCATAATTTCAACATTATTTCGACCTTCCAAAACAAAAAAACAACGAGACTTTTGATATTTTAGATTAAGATTGAAACTGCTATGGTTATTTCGGCCAAGTGTTCATTATCTTCTATTGCTCAAGATAGACTAAAAATTTCCGTCTTTAGTGTAGGTTGACAAGTCATTAACCATGATAGATTCAAGTTAAAATTAAAAATCGATAGTGGATAGTGGATGGACATCCATTATCACGAGAGTTCTGATGATTGTTCGGATTGAACTAATAATTATTTTTATTTATTTAATTTTATATTAGTTTGAATAGAGAATAATACAAATAATTAGTAGACTTGTAAATATTAATGTAGTTATAATGTAGTTGACCTATAATGTGTAATTTTTCTACTATTTTTTTGAAAGAATAATAGTAGACTTGTAATTTATTTATGCATTCTCAAGTAATTATTTTTCCAGGAAAAAATGTTGTAAAGATTTACGTATTAACATTTGTAATCGCATTTTTTACGGTATAATATTTGTATTTTCACATCAAATTCCTCGCCTACTTATTTTATGTAATTTCTAGTTTAAATATATCTGAAATGTAAAAATAAAAAAAATAATATAACTGAGAAAACTCAAAAAGTCCAAACCAACACAGTCTGCCCAAAAAATCGAAGCTCGAACCCAAGCCCGAAGGCTCTTCTAGGGCTTTGGGCAAGCTTGCACCTCGCTTTTTCTTGGGTCTCGTCCAACTTGGACCGAATTGGGCCATCTCCCTTTTTTTTGGGCCAGGCCTGAGCAAGAGCCTGGGTCGTTTCTACACCTCTAGAAGAAGCATTGCCAGCCTCGTTATTACAACCAGGGTTAGACACTGGCGAGTTTGGGATGTATTTTTATTGAAAATTTTAATATATTAGTTTTTATTTTAAATTATAGTATTTGAATAATTTTTTAATTGAAGCTATTACAAAAAAATTAAAAAAATTAATAAATTTTTTAAAAATATCAAACACTTCATGTTGAAAGCTAATTCTTTTGTGAAAAGACCTATTAAAAAATACCAAAATTGGAGTTTTTTTTTTAATATTTTAAGATGTCTAAATTAGTTTATATATACCTTGATAAATTTTTATATAATCAGTTAAATTGTAGAAGTTTGATTAAATTCGAGTTAAAATTTAATTTTAAAAAATTAATAACACATCTGAAATCTTAAATTTGAAATATTAAAAAAGAATAAATTCCTAAATTTGAAGTCTTCAAAATTAATAACACATCTGAAATCTTAAATTTGAAACACTAGAAAATAATAAATTTCTAAATTTGAAGTCCTACTGACTAATGCAAATAGGGAATAGGGTATCGGGATAGCAATGGGACGGGGTGGCGTGGGGCGGGCCGGGATTAGTTTTTCTATTTCCGTTCCCTATTTAATTGGGGCGGGAATGAAAAAAATATCGAAAAAATAGCAGGAACCGAGGTGGGGACGAAAATATTTTAGGTATAATTTTTGAAGTTTAAAATAGTAATATTAATAAAAATTAAGAATAATATAATAAATAAATAATAATAATTGATGAATTAATATAACTAAATATACAAAATATAATAAATAAAAAAGAAAAATTAGAGATAAATATAATATTTTAATATTTTAAATTTATTATATTTATAAAATATATATTTTATACATATATTAATATTTAAAAATTATTTATTTTATACAATTAAGAGTGAAACGGGATAAATAGAACAAAAAAATATAAATACCGTCCCACTCTATTTGTTAGGAAAAATGAAAAGAATTATACGAACGGAGCGGGGCGAATTGCCAGGCAACCTTCTTCTTGCGCGCGTGGAGTTCCGAATTGGAAATTTGGATGGAGCACCTGGTTATTTCCACAATTAACCAAAAATTGGAGAGCAAGAAACGATTCAGAAAAACCCTTTGGATTTCAGCACTCGGGGCGGGAGTTGAGACTGTTGGGCTCTTTTTGAAGGACGAGATTACATACATATAGATATAATAATATTTTGTTTCCCATCATGGGAAGCAGTTGGAGAAGAACGTTGGGGAATGTGAGGTCGTTCGTGGGGAATTCGATGGGAGGTTTGAGGGGAGGAAGCAACTTGGCCTCCTGGGTCGTTGCCGGAACCCTAGCCTATTTCCTCTGGGTCAAGCCCTCCCAAGACCTCAAAAGAGAACAGCAGGTCTTTCTTCTTCTTCTTCTTCTTCGCCGCCCCTTCCGTCACCCAATTATTCCATCATTTGATCTTTTCTCTATCAATTCTGGTGGTGTTCTACACTTTGTTGCTCTTAATTTCATGGCTTATTCTTTTTTCATTTTGTAAATATTCATAATTCTAATCCCGAGTGCTATTTTCCGGGCAATTTACTCCTTCTCACCAGGAAAGGGCAGCTCTGGCTGCAGCTTCAGATCCTTATCGTTATGTGGAGAAACGAAAACCCATTCCTGATCCTCAGGTTTTACACTCATCCCCCCGTTCTCTATTCGATTGATATCTGACTTATATTAGCTGTATCTTTGTATGTAGATTGATAAGACACTATTGATTTCCCATTTCGTTCAATTATTTTCAGGAAACTGGTTTGATATATGGAAAGAAGAACAAAACTAATAAATCAGAAGACTAATCTTAGTGGACTTGCACAATCTGTAAGTATGTTTTGTGAGCTCGCAATGAACGGAAATTGAGAAGTGGCTGTGCGTGTTAAGAAGTCTGCTCGTTATATTCAAAACTGTTTAATGGAACCTTGAGGGCTTTTTTTTTTAATAAGAACCAAAACAAACTGGGAGTCGGGTTGTGAGTTTCTGCTGATAAATATTTGTATATTAGTTTTGTTGATGTAGCTTTTCTGCCATTTTCTCATTGTAATAAGAATAATAGCTCAATATCGTTGATGTAGACTTTCTGCTGACATTTTCTTTCTATGAACAATCTTTCCACTGCTTCAAATGATAATAAAAAGAGCTGAGGATTTGTGCGGCGTTATTTTCCGATTGAAACTCGAATGGGATACAATTTAATACTAAATATTGTGCCGACCTAGTAACCAACCTGGCCATTTTCAAGAGGACAAACCACTCAATGGAATTTGGCAGCGAAATGACTTGGCTAATTTCTGTTTGTGGTGCAATATCGGAGGGACTTAATACTTATGATGACATGATCAGGGCGGTTATCTTTACTATAATTATCTGATGCTGTAGCATCAGTGGAATGATCAGTTGACATTTAATTTGCCTCATTGTATCAAACATTTTCTTTACCTTTTATATGAACTATTCTGATTTATGTGTACATCCATGATCCATCCCTTTTTCTCTCTCTAGACAGAGGAAGAGAGGATTTTAGGAGGCGAGAAGTTAATGATTAACGGAATATAGGCTCAAGTAATGGCCAGACACAAAAATCTGCTCCACATTAACAAAATTTATGCAGTAACATCTCACACAATCATGTCTTCTTTTTGGCTACTGGGCTATTTCTATTGTTAGCTTAATAAATTGAGAGCATGCTACATATGTGTGTGAAAACGTATGCTTAGTCTTGAGCACATTCAGCTTAACACAATAGGAAAGTTGGATGGTATCCTTTTTCAACACCTACCAAAATGGGAAAAAGAAAAGAAATGAGCAAGAAAGACAAACTGAAACAACAATATTAGAGAAGCTTAACTATGCTGCATCACTGTCAAGTCATAAACTCAAAACACCAGGAATAAAAATGAACTCTCGAGCCTTAGTATAGGATTAGAGAATATTTCTACATGTCACAGTCATGCATTTTTTATGAAAGAGATTCTTCAACCTCTGGGACTCCGGTATGCATGCTGTCCATAACTCTGCACAATAACATATACTTATTCCTTGATTAGTTTAATAATAAACTAATCCTTTTGTGCAATAAACTCAACCCCTTATTAGACATAATCCTATTGCAATCTAGACTGTATGGTATGCCAATATGTTCTTTTCAAGTTTTTACTTGGCATATCATGCTCTTCAATGTTATCTGGTGCATCAGGCATGATGAGAGGAAAAGTCATTTCACCTTCTTTTTGAGTAACAAATGCAAATATAACTATGCAACTCAGATAAAATAAAATAAAATAAAAAAGATAAAAAGATCAGTGTTTTCTATTAACAAGATCAGTGTTTTCTATTAACAATTATGCAGCTATGTCAATCCATTGAACTGCAAGTAATATGTAGACAGGCCTACATGGCTGGCGATTGCATACTGGTCTGTAGTCATATAATACCATTACTCATTGATTTCCACCACATGAACGCCTATTGAGATGCCCAAAATTGTGTTCTTTAACTTTTTTTGTATTTCAGTTAAGCTTCTTTACCATGCTATTTTTCCTCTGAAGTTAGAGCGTTCTTCGGTATGGAAAAAAAATGTCAGGGCAAGTTTGATAAGAAAAAAATACCTTCTAGAATCTTGTGAGCTATTTCCTGCAGACATGTTCTTTGATATCAGTTGCTTGAAATGTATGTTAGATTGTCAAACTTTGAGCAAATTTCATATTTTCAGTTTTCAATAACAATTACATGAGAAGATTTTGAATTTCCATTACCGATGCGACATTATTTGTCTGAAATTAAAAGATTGTTAGTGTAGTAATGGTCTGTAATGATCGTTACCACCCATATTTGCACTGTTACCTTTAGAAGGGCATAGTTTTATATATATGTTTACATATTATAAATTAAGTTATAATTTTCATTTTAAGTTAATATGTATTTAATTTTATTTTCATTAGCCGTTAAAGAAAAGTTAAACTTTAAGTTGTTCCTAATCTTCATTAACATTAGCACTAATATTAATATTTTATTTTATACTTTTTCTTTTTCAAATTCTTCATCTTTATGTTTTTGAAATTGTCAATCCTAATTTCGTTAATCTATTTGTTGGTCTCTAAACTCTAAAGTATGCGTTTTGTGTCGAATTGGCCTTCCAACTTTCAAATTTGGCATTTTGATCCCTAAATTTCCAATTTGAGTCAAATTGGTGCAATTTCTAAAGGTTGCTATAACATTAGCAGAATATTAATTAAATATTTTGTGATCCCTAAAGTATGTGTTTCATGTCACTATGAAGTTGGATCCCTGAAGTTTCATTTTTCTTAATTTTGCCCTTAAACACTATAAGGCTACATTTCTTTGTTAGTCATAATTTCGAGGGGGAATTAGAATCTTATTACTAGGAATTCTTTATCCCTCAATTTAATTCCTAAGGTAATTCCAGTTAAGTGTTTGGATAATTCATGTATAATATCTAAATTATTCAAGGCATTTATAGTAGAAATTATGTTTCAATCTTATGAAGTCAACTATAGTTTGAGAAAGTGACTTTGGCTTGAGTAAGTAATTAGGAATTTTCCTATTCCAATCTATTAGGATGGGTGGAGTTAGTGGACCTTGAAATCACATTTTCATTTTTTCTCATAGTTCTTGCAATCAAAATATATTCTTACAATGTTTAGGAACAAAATTGACAAAAGTGAAACTTTAACGGATTGAAGTGACACTGAATGCATACTTTAGGGACCGTATCTATTTTATAGGCATCTTCGTTAATGATTTAGCTCCTATTTAGAATGTTTAAAAAGCTTGACTTTTAAAAGGCTTAGATTTTTTAGGAAAAAAAAAGAAAAAAAAAACTAGATTGTTTGGGATATTTTGTTTAGGGTAACTTTATCTTTTTTTCTCTTTGTTGAAATGTTTAATGCGCTCTCTTATTTTTTATTTTTAAACTATAGTGTTTAGGATATTGACATGGATTTTTTGTTTTGTTTTGTTTTTTGAACTATAGTTAACTTTTAATTGAGGGTTGTGGGTATCCATACGTATCCCCTCCATGTGGCACCTTAGGGTTTATGATCAACTACAAGATTCTCATTTTGTTCGTGCTTGCCTCTGAGTAAGCAGTTTTTGTGGCTCAGCTCTATCATCCCAGTGCCTCTTACACCAACATGGTATCCTAGGCTGGGAGCAGGGTCTAAGCACCTCTACTTGGTATCAAAGTAGTCATGTGGCTTAGAGGTTAGAGTAACGGTTCGTTAATGGAGTAGCCTCAAAGGTAACCTCACTTGACGAACTATTAAGAGAGAGTGATTGACTAAGGCACAGAGAATTTGGGAGCCTATATCATACCGACCAGCAGTTGGAAGGGTGGCGATTGCATTTTGCTCGAACTTTCATTCGAAGAATGTGAGAAATGGATGGAATGAAGTGTTGTAACTGAAACTATGTTGCCTTGTGGGAACATGATCGTGTATTAGTGAAAACGGGTGTTTCACTCGGCATAAATTCGATTGTCCTTATCTCCTTCAAGAAGTAGTGTGTGGGTTTATTGGCAAATAACTCCCGAAAGTAGATTTGTGGCTGGAGTGTCCATTAAGCCTAGTTGGAAAATTAATCAAGGAAAGCAGACCAATACAATAAATCCTTCCAGCAAGAAATCCCTTAATTACCCTACCCATGCATGATGGTGGATTATTTCTACAATTTGGGGAAGAGGATCCTGGAAGAGAAAAGATGCCTAGACCATATGCAGCTGTTGCTGCTATATTTTCCAGCATATATATTTTCCAGCATACGTGTAGTAATGGGATAAACGAACATATTTAGAGAAACATAATTTGTCCTGCAAATTTCATTTAGTCTGGTGGCGGAATTTTCTTCTCTTTAGCTCCTTTTTACCCCGTTAGCATTGCTGAGAATTATTTTCATGCCACAAAGCTTCTGAAATAGCTAGTGCCTTGTGCATCATTGAGCAAGAACCACTTTGCTCCCGATGCATGTCAACCTTGCCTCTACCATCTACATCAGGAACAGAGCGCAATAAGGGCTCTTACCAGGGAAAATGCAGTGTCAGACAACAATAATCGTATGTTGTTTCTGACTCCAGATGTATGTATAAATCAAGATACTGCTCTAAAGTGTATTGGGTGTGTTGCCTGGGCATCCTTATTTAGGAGCCTTGTTGACAAAAGTGACAAATATGTTTTAAATCTTATGTTGTTTCCCCTTCTCGTGCTTAAGAAGAGAATGCAATGGTATTGTAAACATTTTTTAGTGAGAACAATTGCAGATTCTATTAGCGGGCTTGAAATGGTCAAAAATGAGTTGCGGATGCAGCAGGAGTCCCTTTTACTGTCACATAGCTAAGAGGAGTTTGAAAGAATTAAACTTGTCCATATTGGTGATCAAAAGAAAGAAAACCTTTTTTTGTTTTTATGTTCTAATATATTTTCACTGCTCACGGTGACAGACCCTGAAACAGAACTTATTACAATGAGAAATTATGGTCATGGTGGGAGAATATGGTTCAGTCATATGAACTATATTTCCTCTAATTTCTCCATCCGAAAGGAAGGATTGTGGATGTAGATGCTGATGAAAAGAAAGTTGGCACAATTCCATTTTTATTGAATGGCCATAGACCATATAGGTAAGTGATATTTTGGCCCTAATTGGCAAGTTGGCTTTTTTGATTTTTTTGGCTAAAAATACAAAAAAGCCAACATTGCATATTTGGTAAAAAAATAAAAAAGCTAAAAAATTAAAAAGTCAAATCAAAACTCAAATTTTCATAATATTCAAATCAAACTCTCCTTACTTTTAAAATACAATAATATCTTTTATTCATAATTTATTTATTACTATTATTAACTACATATAATTTTTAATATTAAATATATAAAATGGTAAATATATTAAATTTGAAAAAAAAATTTAAAAAAATAGCTTTTTATCCAAGCAACCAATTTAAAAGAAGTTAACGTAAAAACTAAGTTATCAAACAATCTATTTTGAACTCAATTGAGATTTTTAGCTAAAAAAAAAAAATTTTAAGTTAGTTATCAATCGGGCCTTTAGTATTTCTCTTGCGGGAAAATTTGTTTTCCACTTTTCCTTTCTAACTATTTACTAGTATTGTGTAGTTCTTGTGTTGAGGTTTATGCACCAGCAGGTCTCTATCTGTTCCTTTTTTCCTGCAATATTCTAAGTTTTCCTTCCTTCACAACAATATAGGTTGTTGACTCTTTTATTTTGACAAGAATTAAAGTTTTCAGCAAACTAGGCACACCCTTCAATATTAGAAACCTGACAATTTCTGGGACATTACTGTGTAGCGTGATGATTTCAAGGAGGTCTCCTTATACAGGGACTAAGTTGTTCAATTTTGTTTGCTGAGTTCATTTTCTTCACTCATTTGGATAATTGTAGGTTTTTTTAAGATGAAGGAAAATGTTAAGTTGTAGAAGTCCTCTTTCACATTCATTTTCTT
The DNA here is from genome assembly GCA_034768845.1 of Heliamphora exappendiculata. NCBI lineage: Eukaryota > Viridiplantae > Streptophyta > Magnoliopsida > Ericales > Sarraceniaceae > Heliamphora > Heliamphora exappendiculata. The sequence goes on from JAOTRH010056477.1 coordinate 16,221, forward strand.
CATGTTATTCGTATTCTTTAGGATAATTGTAGTTTTCCTAAGAAGAAAGGAATTCTTAAGTTGTAGAAGTGCTCTTTATTTTTAACAATGCTCTTAGGCCCATTTGGTTGGAAGGCTATTTTCATGGGATATTTTTAAGGGCTTACTTGTTATTTCGGATATGATTGAATATGATATGATAAATTAGTAATACTAGAAGTTCCACATGTTATTTTATATATCAAGGGATTATGGATGAAATTGTGTATACAGTAAGAAATTTGGTTCTTATTTGGTTAGAGTGGAATACAAAGTGTGATAAAAATTGTAAAGTTTTTTTTGATTGTTAGATAAAATAGAAAGATAATTCGAAATATGAGACTAATAATATTAAGAGGAGCATGTTTTTATTAATACTATGAATGATGGATTAACATGGTATTTAGTTGATAATAGAATAATCTAAAAATAAATAGTATGTTGTGTGATTTACATTATTGTAATAAAATTATTATAAAATTACAAGAAAGTAAGATAATAATAGTTCTAGAACTAATAAACCAACCGGGTAGTGGGATAGAAATAGTCTCAAAATAGAGGCTTATGGTAGTGAGGAGAGACAATTTGATAGTTCAATTGTCTCTCATTTTGGCATACCATGCAATGAACTATGTGAGATTATTCTTATATAATGCAATTTTACCTCCTTTTTAACCCTCAAACAAATCCGACTTTACTTATTTGTTCGTCTTTTTGAAATTTATTCATGTGACTAGTTGGAAATTATGAGAGCGTTTACTTTAGGTATTTGAAGACCGAAAGTGTGATTCTTGAAAATATACTTGTAGACGAATCTTAGAAGGCATATTCTGAGTCTAATTTGGACTCTCAACTATGTTTGATTGATCGAATTAATAATGATGGTATATAATCACACTTTATAAGTAGTCTAATGGGACTAGTAATGAAGAAATTAGTAATACTATGTTCTCTTAAATTTTGTATATCCTATATATTGTGATATTAGTAATTCAATGAATATATAATTCTCTCATCATTTGTTGAATTCAAATAAAAAAAATATAATGTTATGAGATATATAATTTAATTTCATGGTTGATCCGGTCAATCAAACATGCTCTCAATTCCTCACAACAAATACAAATATGGAGGGGGATAGGAGAATTGATTCAACTTTGGCTTGGTTAATTCTCCTTTGTATTTAAGAATATTTTTTTGGCGAAGAAAATGATCTACTTGAAAGTGCACAAGAAGACTACCAATACTCTTGACATTGGGACCGAACACAGGCAACAGGGGTGGGTGCTGGGTGGTTGGGAAATCAATCCCCTGAATTCTTATGGCTTCAATCTTGATTTGGCCGACGTCATCGTTTTTTTAAGTTTTAACTTAACAACAAAAAAGGATCATATTGATATTAATATTATTATTATTTAATTATATTATTATGTTTTGTGTTTGAAAGCGTTTTGGTCTTGATTTCTCTAGTTTCTTTGGTAGAAACCAATAATAATATGACAAATTCTGAGATGTTTTTGAAATATCATATATACGATGTCATGTTATATTTTTGATAAATAAATAATTATAATTTATATTATTTAAATTATTTTTTATTTTTTAGTTACGTAATAAAAATAAATAATCATATTTTTAGTATCACCTAAAATTGACACAATGTGTTTCAAAAGCACCAAATAATTATTCTAATAATATTTGAGAGCGTTTCGGCTTCTCTTGATTTCCCTTCGTTGGGCTTCGTGTTTCAAAGTTGGAGTTAAAAGTCGGACGTTACATAGGCTCCACATAGCTGCTGTTTTTGGGTATGACGTTATGAAATATGAACAACCTATCAATTTTTATGTACTGTGAATTATTATTTTTTGTTAAATATGTATTGTAAATGTTATGTTGGAGATATTTAATTATATTATGGAATGATTGTAATTGTGTTTAGTTGTTCTTTTTTTTTTTTTTTTTTTTGGTTTTTGTGCTAATTATAATTTATTTTTTTTTTATATTTTAATATTTTTTTTATTTTTAACAGAAATTAATATATTTTTTTAAGTTTTATAATCTTTTAATATGTTAGACTCTCTAAACTACGTGTTAAATTGTCAAAAATTTTCACTCAATCCACTAGTTTTAACTATGAGTTGATGGATTACAAGTTTGATAATTTTGTTACTTATCAAACTTGAATTAGTTAAAAAAAAACTAAACTCCGCCGACTCAACATTCACAAGTAATTATTTAGTAATTTTAAAATACTATGTAGCATTATTTATATAGTATTTTTATTTAATGATGTAGTAAAAAATACATATAATGGAATAGTATTATTTTATCTTTATTAAGTAAATAAAAAATAATAGTAATTTATTTAATGTGAATTGAACATTTTTAATGGTATTTATAAAAAATACCAGGTGTCATTTTGTATAATAACATTCACACCCTTGACTGGTCGCTGGTGTGCTGGGTTTTGAGATGGCAAACTCACATGTTATGGTGACCCACACCCCACTTGCGGCATATGCTCCACGGACCGCAGTTTCCGGTTCTTGGGTCACGTCTGTCCCCCAGCGCCACCCGCTTACTCACACGCACACACTTGTCTACGTGGAACTTGAGCACGTGACAATCCTTGTCAGCTTGTCCAGGTGGTGCCTCTTCTTTGAATTTCTCCCTTCAGCTTCATTCGGTTAGAGTAGAGTCGGGGGT
>JAOTRH010056488.1:0-18944 GCA_034768845.1 Heliamphora exappendiculata
CAATACTCGGGTCGGGTCAGGACATGCCGGATAATAATTAAGGCTCATGGTTTGGCCTTGGCTGAGCTCTCCCCTGAAGTACCCAACTTCGAGCCCTAACCCTTCGCAGATAAGATCCAAAAGTTGTAAACCAAGCTTTCTCACATCAACTGAATACGGTCCAAACACCTCTCTGTGAAATAATAATAGTAAAAAAAAAAAAAAACAATAAAGAGAACAATCAAGCTATGCTTGCATCAAAGTTCTTAATATCGTACCAGACAGTATATAATTTTTTTAATTGGTAAAATACGTATCGATACAAGTGATATATCGAATATAAATATAGTACAGTATCGACAACTATAATTTATACCGATTTGATACGGTTTGATATTGACAAATATGGTTTGGATTGAGGGATTAGAATTTCTGATCAGATTGTTAGTCCAAAATAAGATTGTTTCTCGTATTTGTACTGAGGTACTAAAAATCAGAATTAAATTATTAGTTTATCATTTTCTCTTATGAGGGACAAATCAATGAGAAGAGGAGATTGGAGATAGTTAGTAGAGGGATAGTTAATAAGGGGATTATTTATTATCTATTTTTTTATTTTTCAAAACAAACATGAGATGATGTGCTTGTGCTTGTATTGGAAGATTGAGATATGGGCTTAGACTATTAGTGGAGACTCGAAAATAATTTTTGTATGTCATGTTTGGATATAAAATAAAAATTCAGACAAATAATTCAAATTCGACACATAATCTTTTAATATTAAGAACATGATTTATACAAAAAATAATAATACAGATTTTTACTTGTTTGTTACCCTGTCTTTAAGGGTTTAAAAGTGGCTTTAAGCACCACACTGATAGAAAAAATTGTATTTTGACAATTGATTAGTTTTACTAACTTTTATTCTGTTTGGTTTGAGTGATTTTGAGAGAATAAATAAATAAATAAAATACTCTTCTTACTAGTCGTTTGTTTGGTTTAACAAAGAGAAAAGAAAACTACAGAGAAATGGAGAGAAAGTGTTATTCATTGAATCATCTCTCCAAATTAGAGCTATTTGGGAGAGAGAAAATTCTATTTGATTATCTACTCATTATATTACTTAAATTGCCTATCTAAAAGTAAGAGAGAAGTAAAAAAGTATTAAAAATAAAAAAGTTATTTTTGTAAAATAACTAGTATTATTATTATTTTTTTTTATGAAATCTATCCAAACCAGATAAGAGAAAAATCGGTTTTTTTTTCTTTAATTAATCTAAACAAAAAGAAAAGAAAATACAATTATTTATTTTCTTTTTTCTTATAACTTACAGAGAAAAAAACTCTTTTCTTCTTTTTGTTTTTTTCTTTTCTCTTCTCTTATTAATAATAGAATGGACTGTTAAACTAAAAAACAAAAAGTCTAACTTAAAATCAAAATCCAAACGAGGCCCACGCACATACCTGTACCGGGGCGGATTTTGGGGCCAATGATGCACATGATCCTCGATGGGGTGACAAGGGTGCCGAAAGTTTTGTCTCCAGAAATGAACCTCCTCATGGGCATAGTTAACGCTTGTTTTGAGCCTACAACTTTGATTTGGATTCTCTGAATAGAACCTCTCCTTCTCCTCCTCGGGCAACTCAAAAAACTCCTCCGCCACCCTTAATACATCCCCCATCAACTCCTCCGAAACACCATGATTCGTTAACTGCAATTGTAAACATTCATTTCGGATCTTTTTATTTTATTTGGGTCTTTTCAACAATTTGAACGTACCTCGATTAATTTTGAGGCTCTAAAATTAATACTTGACAAAAAGTCAATTGATTGCGGTGGAAGATCAAATAACTGGACTTTTTAAAGGTTTTTAAATAAAAAGCGTTAAAAAAAATACAAGGCCAAACAGGTGCTTAGTAAGATGAATAAAAAAGTAAAGAATTTTGATCAAAAATTTTAAAAAAAATCACTAAAAATAAAATTAAGTAACATAAAATTTGATTCATTAGCTTAATTTTCTGTTTTTTTGAATTTTTTTTATATTTTGATCAAATTATTTTTACTTTTCTGATTCACCTCGATGTGAGGAATCAAAAAGTATAATAGCTTGACTAAACAGTGAAAAAACTTTTAAAAAACAAAAATAAACAAATAAAATAAGCAATTATACAAACATGGCCATTATTTTATGAGTGGTATTATTATATGTGTTATGTGTTATGCTAACCAATGAGCGTTAAATAAATAGAAACAACTTCAATCACATCTTACCACTTCCAGGCCAATAAAAAGAAACTCTTCCTACCATGGTATATTGGAAATATAAGAAGAAGTGAATTAAGGACCTGAAAGAATCCATATTCTTGACTAGCCTTCATGATTTGTCGAATCACTTCCGTCCGATCGCGATCAAGCCCTTGGAGATCAATGATCGGGATGGTCTTGCACGGAGGAGCAACGTTGGGTCGTCTTTCCGGTGGTAATACATAAGATTCCAGAACGGCCGGTTGACTACTGAATCGGTTTGAAATGAGTTTCTCCATGGTTGCTCTCAATTGGGTCTCTTCTCTGAGTTTGATGATAAGCGTATATATCAACCAGTGAAGGGAGAAAATGGACAATTCAGTTTCTCAAACAAATAGAGAATTTTTCATTTTATATATAATTTTTACAGTGGTTTACATTGAAAATCTGAACTGTTTATGTTATAGGGCTTAGGGCTTAGCTTATTGAAAAAATCGATAACACAAAATAAATCAAGTTGATTGGACATCAATTACTATATGATTTGAATAAGTTATCCCGAGAAATAGAACGATTAGTATAAATTTGAGTTTAAACTATTTAATTTTTTTAGAATTAATATGATTCTATCATCTAATCGTCAATCTTTGATCAATTTAATTTGTTTGTATAAATAATCTTTTTAATGTGTTTTATAATGTGAATGATTTCAATAAATAAAATAAACCCATTAACAATTATAAAATGAAAATTGAGGACTTCCATTTCTTAAAAAAGTAAAGAAAATTCAAACCCTCCCTTTTTTTCGTGGGGTAAGTAGTACGCAACCAAAAAACTTCGTTTTATGAAAAGTCAAGTCGTACTTGTCATAAAACATTTTTATGAGAAGTCCGGTCGTACTTGTCTTTATATCTAATTGGATAAAAATTTTAAGGAAAAAGTCAGGAATATTAAAATAAAGGTACAAAATTTTGTTATGAAATTTTATATTCATTTTTTTAATGTGTTAAAATTTGTTGAATTACAAAATTTAGTAACTCTAAATTTTTACATGATTTGATATTCTCCAAAATATTTGAATAGATTGAGGCATACTTAACCAGTCACATAGAGGTATAGTTGGTAATTAATGAATCATTTAATTTTTAGTATGATTTTATTTTGTTTACCCATTTAATATTTACTCTTTTGTTATTATAAATTGTAAAATTCACCATATATTTGACAACAAAATATCGATTTGAAATTTAAAAAAAGGTTATTATTATTTAATCAGGGTGTCAAATAAATAAACAAATTTATGTTACATTAATATAGCATTACTAAAGATAGTGGTACTTGGTGACTTTTAGATTGAGAGTTAGTGAGACTCCGCTTTCAATCAAAGGGAAATTGAAGTCTTTGTTTTTTTAATTATTTTAATATTAACTTTAGGTATGATAAATTTAAATTTTGGTAGTGATGAGTTAAAGCCCTATTATATGTTCTCTTAATTTGTTGTAGTGTGCACTTAATTAGTTATCTTAATTTTAATTTTTAATTATTTTAATGTTAACTTTAACTATATTAATTTTAGATTTAAAGATGTGATTGTTTCAACTTTAAATTTTAATTAATTGGAAAATGCACATAATGGGGGGTTTGGGATTGCTAAAGTTAGTAGTTTATAAATTATAGCTCGTACCAAAAGTTGTAAGTGTTTGGTAAAAATTATAACTTGTAAATGAAATAGAAAAAAATAATAATAAATGCTTGTAGCAAAATTGTAAATATTTAAAAAAATTATAATTTATAACTAAAATTAATAATTAATAATTAATAATTAAAAATTAAATCAAAAAATTTGGCCAAACAGCCCCCACTATGCACTGAAACAGTAAGTGGTAATTTAACTCCAATCAAATTTGGTAAAATTGCTTTCATGCTGAGTTGGGTGTGTGAGCCTGCCTAACTTTGACAAAACAACATGGTCATGTGCAATTCAAGACTATAAAAAAAAAAGATATACAAATAACAACTATGCATAATTGAAATTGGGTACAATGTTTTTTAACCTTTTATGATGTGTCCCCATTTTTATATAGAATTACTTTTTTTTTTTCAAATTAGAGGGACCTAAAAATGAACAACATGTATAAAAAGGATTTTAAAATCTCAAAAGAGAAAAAGTAATTTTTGAATTTCTTATAACTTAAAGTAATTCTTGAAATTATGCTAGCCAAAAAAATTGAAATAAAAGTTCATTTTTTGTGGGTCAAGATAGAAAATACACTCAATTAAACTCCCACTTTGTTGGGATCATCCGCAAAAATTAAATAACTATATTATACTTATCTGAAGTAAGATTGCAAGAACAACTATGCTGCAATTACCATCTTATTTATTTATTTATTTATTTATTTATTTATTATTTTATGTGTTTTTTTAGGGGGATCAAAGCACAAAAAACTAACATATAGGCCTTGAATGAATAAATTTGACTTATTTGCTTATTGATTTATTTAACTTTGAAGATTTTTCGCTTTTAGTGAATTTTTTTTTCTCATTTAGTTAAACTATTATACTTTTTAGACTCCTCTCATTGAGACGAAATAGAGAAGTAAGAAATTTGATCAAAATATAAAAAAAAAATTAGAAAAGACAAAAATAAGTAAAAAATAAGAAAAAAAAAAGTCAATAAGTCAAATTCTATAATGTTTAAATTAAAATAAGCAAAAATAAGTTAATAAGCCAATAAACAATGTTTTCCTAAATAGGGCCATAGTCCATTTAGGAAAAAAAAAAGAATAAAACGCTACAAAAGTTAAAGAACAAATCAAAATACTAATTTTTAAAATAAAGAGCTACTCTCACTCAACTTTAAAAGGCAATAAATTATCTATTTAATAACTTATTTATTAATAATGTCTATAATCAACTATATAAAAAGATAAAAAAAAATTACAAATAGCTTTTTATATAAACAATCAACTTCAAAATACTTAACTTAAAAGCTAATTTATTAAACAATTTATTTTAAATAAAATTTAATTTTTTAACTAAAAATACATATAAAAAAATTAACTTATAACCTAGTTACAAATCAGGTCAGAGATCTACTACTCATATTTATTATAGAAAAATATGATTTTTTTATTTAATAAAAACTAATATTTTAATGATTCAATCAATTACATTCACGAATCATAAGCAACTTAAGAAAAAAATATATACAGATTTTTACATGAAAAAAATCCAACACGAGTAAAAATTACAGTACTACTAAGTTCATGAATTAAGCCCTATAATACGAACAGTTATAATACAACATACAAATTCTTTAATCGATTCCTCAATTTTTTAATCCTAATCTTGTATGTCGAATCTTCGTTCACCGTTCTTCTCTTGATTCTTACTGCAACGAATTCTCGTTGCGACTTCTCTGGCAGAATCGTTCGTCGGAACTTAGAACGCCGTATAAGATTTTCTCTCGAATAAACTTCGATATTTTTGGAGACACGAACAACCTTCAGAATTATGCTTTGAAGCTTTGAATATCTGGATGTCAAAAGTGAAGTTTGTGCATCCTTAATGATATTTATATAGATTATTAAAATCTAGACTAGCAGAACTTTAATCCAATTAAAACACCTGGAGTCTTTGGGCGCTTGAGCGGATCAGGTAACCGAATATCTCTATCGAATCATGCTTTGATTGCTTGTACCATAAATTTATGTAGTTGTACTATAAACTCAATCATGAATTAGCACTCTTATAACATATCAATCATAAATAAACATGCACAAGATTCTTACGGTATTCTAGATTAACGCAAATCCATATAAATTCTATCTTAATATAAACTAGACTCCTTATGTTATAAAAACACCATGAATTGCAACTTAAAATATGGAAATTAATATAAATTAGTTTCTTTACAATTTTCACAACAAATTAATTAATAAATAATATTTAATAAAAATAAATTTATCATTATATTTAAGGGTGTAAAAAAGGCCTAGCCCTGCTCATACGTAATTCATGCGGGCCAAGTCTGACTTGGGCCCGGTAGACTATCGCTAAAAGTTCGGACCGAATCGAATTTTTTTTCAAGGGGTAGGCTCAGGTCCCAAGGGCATAGAGTTCGGGCTTAAAGCTCGGATTGAGCTCTTTTGGGTTTTAAATTTTTTTTAAAATTATTATTGTAACTTGTATAGTATAAGTTTAAAATTTTCTTAGTTATTAATTGTTGTTATATTAATTTATTAGTCAAATTTCATAATAAATTAATAAGTTAACTTATTATTTATAACAATATAGATTTATTATTTTTATATTTTTATAAATTTGTAAATTATAACCTATTAATATTATTATTAAGTTTATAAGTTATTAGCTTATTATTTTATTAGAAATTTATAAGCTAGTTTATTATTCTTATTATTATAAGTTTATTAGTTTTATAGTTTATACTTTATCATTTATAATTTATAATTTATTTTATTAATTATTATCTATTAATTATATTTATAAATTTAAACTTTAAATAGCTATTGAGGTTCAAAAGACGGACGGCAGACCTTAGGCCGAACCGGTCTACGGGCTCAGAGGAGATAGACTAATCCTAAAAAACTTGTATTCAGGCTTTGGCCGAACAGAACTTTTTTTGAGCCGAACCAGACTCATACAGTATCAGGCATCGGGCCGCCCACAGACCATGAGCCTTTTTTACACCCTTAATTATATTATTATTGTGATCTTCAGCCTTTCTAAGGCCATATTTATGGAGTGAAGTCTTGTGTACTCGATTATCAATTAATCATTCGTCTAAACTTTCATGTACTTAAAATTAAAGCGGTATTTACAAGTAATTATTTAGTACTATATGACAAATTTATTGTGAAATTTGTATTCAATTTTATGATGATAAATTTTACGATAAAAAAATAACAACTCGTATTTGTTAGATAATTATGAGATAAGAGAGAACCCACATTATATGACTTGTGATTATTTATTTATTAAAATTATCATATAACATCACATACATAATATATTTAATAATGTTCCCATATTTATTAGCAGGAGTCTCATGTCCTCAATTATGGATACATCGATCGTCTAAACTTACGTGCACTCAAAAATTATTTAAGATGGCTCAAAATTATTTAAGACGGAAACATAAACTGCTGCTTGGGCCGCATCGACATAATAGATGCAAATTACTTAAGCTGGAATCATAAACCGCTCAAGCGGATCTTTTCCTTGGGCTGCATCGACATAATAGATGTTAGTAAAGTCTTTGAATTTAAAATCTCTGTACAGCCGACGACTCTCTTCGTTGACAAACATTTCTTCAACTTTTATGGGGCATTCCTTAGAAGGTTGAACGAAGCTAACAACGGTTGTTCGCGCAACCCTTGGGTTTGTGACAACCCTATGATCAGCACTCTTCAACTTTCCATTGCTGATTATCTATACAATTAAAACGTTTTGTCATTAAGATAGTTAACAAGAAATGAACTTTCCAATTGTACGGTTGGTATCTCTTAAAAAAAAATTAATTAATTTGTTTATTTTTAAAAAATAAATAAATTATGCACATTCCAAACAATTTAACTATTTTTATATTAGAATAACTAAAATACACTCAATAAAAAATCAACTATATTCTCAAAAAAAAAAAAAACATATTTTTATTCTAAATACTATAACTTAAAAATAAAATAAAAAAACATCCCAATAGATATTTTTATCAAAAGACAAAGAAATGTAAAAAGTTATTAAAAAATTAAATCTCTTACAAAAAGTAAAACTTATACAGCATCCTAAACAGGGGTCTAATGCTACAGCAAAAAATAAAATAAAATAAAATAAATCAAATATTAATAACTAAAAATTCAATTATTTAGAATTAAAAATATTTATCTTAACTAAAAATATTTATTTTTTTAATTGAAAATATTTTTTATTACTATTTTATATTTGAGAAAAAAACAAGGAGAGACTCACCTGCAACATGTGGTTTATATTGACCACGAAGGCATTGGGAATGGGATCAACAGAGAGCCATTGGTCATCTTTGAAGACTTGAAGCCCAAAGAGATGGCCTTGGTTAAGAAGGGTGAGCAAGTGAGGATCGCCGTGTTTGGGCAACCCCAGCACTCGGTTCGATTCAGGACACGCCGGATAATGATTAAGACTGATAAGCTGGCCTTTGCTGAGTTCTCCCCTAAAGTACCCTGCTTCCAGACCTAACCCTTCGCTGATAAGATCCAAAAGTTGCAAACCAAGATTCCTTACCTCAACTGAATAGCGTCCAAACACTTCTCTGTGAAAAAAACGAAAAATAAAAACTCAATAAAGAACAATCTATCTATGCTCATACATTTGGTGACATTTTTCACTTACCTAAAATACAACTAACAATTTATTAATTTAACTCTCAACAAACTCAGCCATTAACTCCATTACTTAAGGCCAAAATTGGAAACAAAAAACAAAATTTCAAAAGTCAAAACCCAAGTTTTATATCCACATGCAAAGATGATGTTTCATATTATTAAAATAATAACTTATTTGTGATTGAGCCAATAATTTACCGTGTGCACTCAGTAGTGGAGCCACGAAGGGTGCAGAGGGTCACGTCACCCCCCTGAATTTTTTTTTATTACATATATATATATATATATATTTAAAAAATTATAATTAAGCCTGTGACTCCTCTAGCCTAGCCTCTGTTGTGGAGAAACCCGGCAAGTGGTAACGCCAAGTCTAAGACTAGCGTGAGCGCAGCGGTGAGACAAGACTCAAGAGAGGCGTGAGGGCCGTGAGGCGTCGACGGCGACGGCCGACGAGGCGGTGAGACTGAGCGCAGCGACGACAAGTTACAACGAGGCGTCAACGGCGACAAGTTCACAGGCTCACAGCCATCTTCTTCAACCGAACAGCCACTGCTACGGCGCTACACATGCCCTAACTCTCTCCTCTTTCTTGCCTAACCAATCGAACCTTCCGGTGTTCGGAGAAACTTACCCGTCCGATCCCCTGTAAGTTCTGCTTCAATCTCGGTCTCTATTCTTTTTTGTCTTCTTTCCCCCGTGATGAGGAGAATAGTAGGCTAATCGATCAAATATTGGGGCAATTAGCATCACACTTTCGAATGCGTATTGTACACAGTAGTGGTCTCTATTCCTTTTTTGTCTTCTTCCCCGTGATAAGAAGAATAGTTAGGCTAATCAATCAATCAAATATTGGGCAGCTGGCATCACCCTTTCCAATGCATATTGTACACAGTAGTGGTTTCTATTTTTTTTTTTTTTTTTTTTTTGCCTTCTTTTCATTTTTTTTGTGTTGGATGAATGTACGGATAGAAGATAAATTATTTATTTAAAATTTGACAAAAGTTTTTTTTATTTTTATGTGATCAGTTGTGGATGAATGATAATTTAGTGATTTATATATAAAAATTTGATAAAATTAATAATTATACTGCTATGAAAAATTTTAAAGTATACAAATTTGTAGCAATCAATTGTAACAAAAAAATTATAAAACTAAAATGCATATTTTAAATTTTTATTTATTATAAATATTTATATTTTTGTGTTCGTTTCAAATTAAACTAGCACTTAAAAGACCTCTTTTCTGCAACATGAAGTGATAATGATTACCTGTACCGTGCCGGTTTTTGTGGCCAATGCTGCACATGTTCCTCCAGGGGGTGACTAGGATGCCATAAATTTTGTCTCCAGAAATGAATGTCCTCGTGGGCATAGCTAACGCTTGTTTTGAACTTACAACTTAGATTTGTATTCTCTGCGTAGAACCACTCCTTCTCCTCCTCCGGCAACTCGAAAAACTCCTCCGCCACCTTTAACACATCCTCCATCAACTCCTCCGAAACCCCATGATTCCTCAACTGCATGCATACATTTTTTTACAAAAAACATTCGAATCCGCATTATGATGTTAGAAATATTTAAGATATTAAACAGGTAGTGAGTAGTGAGTAGTGAATTGTGATTTAGGAATTAGGACCTGAAAGAATCCATATTCTTGGCTAGCTTTTATGATTTGTCGAATCACTTCCGTTCGATCGCGGCCAAGCTCTTGGAGATCAACGACCGGGATGGTCTTGCACGGAGGAGCAACGCCGGGTCGTACTTCCGGTGGTAATACGTAAGATTCTAGAACGGACGGTTGAGTACTGAACCGGCTTGAAATGAGTTTCTGTTTCTCCATGATTGGCCTCACTAAAATGGAGCTTCTCTAATGAGTTTGATGTGATGACAAGGGCATACGTATATATAAGCCAGTGAGAGGGAAACCGGGACAATTCAGTTTCCATTTAATTTCTATTTTTATGATGGTTCACATTGAAGATCTGAAACCATTTTATGTATGGAGCTCAGTTTATAGATAAGATTCCTAATATAAAAAAATTGAGTTGATTGGATTGGAGAAGAGTAATGATATAAAAAAATTGAGTTGATTGGATAGACTTCGATTATTACTATATGCCTATATGGCCTGAATACGTTTATTTTGTTATATGGTCCCAATACATTTATCTTAAAAATTAGACGATCAGTATAATTTTTAGTATAAATTGTTGAGTTTTTTTAGAATTAATATGATTTCATTATCTAATAGTCGGTCTCTCATTAGTTTAGTTTCTTACATAAATATTGTTTTTAATATGCTTACAATTTGATCAGTTTGAATCAATAAAATAAACCCACAAACAATTATAAAATGAAAATTGAGGAATTCTATTTCATGTCTGTTTGGAATGCCTAACAAATTTGGTTTTTAAGAAAAAATACGAATAAAATAAAGTTAGAATGTTTAATATAATTTTTTGTAAATTTTTTTTTGTGTTTTTACTTTTTATTAAAATATCTAAAATATTTTTACTTTTAACTTTTAAATTTTAATGTTTGAGATACATGATTTTTTTATTTTTATAATTAGTGTTGACTTTTTTTAAGTACGAGTATTATACTAATTTTATTTAAAAAAATATTAAAATGTTTGAGATATATATTAATTTTTTTAAACTTAAACTTATGTTTGAATTTTTTTTTTTTTTTTTTACCGACATTCTTTCGTCTTTTCTGTGCCGTTCGAGGTTATTTCACAAGCTGATTTTTTCAAAAAAAATCCCAGCAATTGGTCCGTTTGGGGACCACAATCCTTCGCGTTCGCGGTTTTCAAGTGACTCCAAAAATCGCAAATTTCTGTTCAGCACATTCGCTGCGTATGCGAATCACCGATCTAACGGACAAAGGGATCTTATGTCACAGCAGTAATACTGTGACTCTATTTTAATTTTGATTAGAATTTTATAATTTAATTAAAGTTGTTTATTATTTTATATTTAATGAGTAATTAAATTGTGTAAATATATAAGTCAATTGGACATTGCTATTTATATGATTGAAGTATATTTATTTTTAAATAAAATAATTGATTTATAAGATTTTAAAAATAAAATATAATATCAATGTGCACCGATCATATGAATAAAAATATCCGATTGACAGGAGTTTTTATACAAATTAATTATTCGTTAAATATAAAATAATAAATAATTTTAATTAAATTATACAATTTTAATTAAAATAAAAAGTAGAGTAATAGCACTCTGCTGTGACTTATGTCACAGCAGCACCCGGTTGAACAAAAAGCCAAACACTGCATTTAGCACATGCCACAGCCTGTAATTACCATTTTGTCCCTTATAACCCATACCCTCAGAGCTCCTTCACCTTCAGGTCCTTTGTCGGTTTGTGAATAATTATTCAATGGTTTGCATGTGGAATTTTTTTGTTTGAACTTATTTAGAAAAAATTACATTATCCCAAACATTGTCATTTTTTTTTCTTTTAATATTTACTTTTTAAAATTATTTCAAATAATCTTACTTTTTTTTATTTTACTTTTTAAAAAAAAAATAATTAATCCTTTTAAAAGTAAGCTTAAAAATTACCCCAAATAGGCACTTAAGCCCTGATTGGCAATTTATTTTTTTTGTCTTTTTAGTTAAAAATACAAAAAAAAAAAAAAACAATCTTGCCTATTTAACCAAAAAGTAAAAAAGTTAAAAAGTCAAAAAATTAAATCAAAATACAAATTCTCAGAATATTCGAATCAAACTCTGATCATTTTTAAAATATAATAATACTCTCTATTCACAACTTATTACTACTACTACAAATTACATATAATTATTAATATTAAATATATAAAAAAGTAAAATTATCAACTTTGAATAAAAAATAAAAAAATTAACTTTTTCCCAAACAACCAACTTAAAAAAAACTAACTTAAAAACTAAATTACCAAACAACTTACTTTGATCTCAATTTAACTTTTTGACTAAAAATATAAAAAAACTAATTTTTAAACTGGTTACTAATCGGAGTCTCAGTAAACATTTTTTAGCATTAATTCAAATAAGTATATTTTATAGATTCCTCTCATATGATTAAACGATAAAATAAATTTTTTTAATTAAAATCTAAACAAAGTTTATATAAGATGAAAAATAGCCAACTTAGTAGGCTCTTTGGCTTTTTTTCTTTAAAAAAATTTATTTTTAGTAATTTTTTTCAAATTTAACCTTAATGGGCATATTTTTTGTAATTCTTTCCTCACGAAAAATTAAGAAAATAAAAAATTTAAATCAAAATATAAAAAAAATTTCAAAAGAACGAAAAGAGCTCCAAAAAAAAAAACCAATAGGCTATTTAGTCCAAACATAAGTTAAGAAATGAAAAAAAATTAGTTAATTTTTTTTTAAAAAAATTAAACGGAGCAATATAAAAATTAATTTTTTAAAAAAAAAAAAAATTTAAAAACCATCCTAAAGACCCTTCTTAAAAATAAGTACAGAAAATTCAATCCCCCTCTTTTTTTTTATCGAGGTTTATTTTATAATATCTTAAATAATTTATTTTTATAATTTAATCTATTTATATTATAATTGAGAAAATTATTCATTAAAAAAATTAAATTAATAAGACATCAATTACTATATAATTAGAATACGTTTATTATAAAAAAATAAAGTGCTACTAAGGAGAGCCCAATAAACATTAGATAATAGCTTAATAGAGATAAAAAAATTCAATATGAATTCACTTTTTGGTGTGGGTCTATTATTTTCACAGATATTAGTATACTTTGTACAAATATTTATACATTATATACCTATTAACCATAACCTAATAAATTTTGAATAGCATTTTCTTGAAAAAATATACAAGTATAATTTTAAAATTATATATATATTTTTTTAGAATTAATGTGATCTAATTGTCTAGTTGTTGATATTGAATCAATTTAATTTTTTTACATAAATTTTATTTTCGATAATTTTTACAACATGAATAATTTAAATTATTAAAATAAATCAGTATTAAATATTATTAAATATAAATAAATAAAAATAGAGTGCTATTTTTTAAAGGCAAATGATAACCACCACCCACTGGACGATATATAATGTATAAATATTTGTGCAAAGTGTATTGATATATGTAAAAATATAAATCTCACACTAAAAAATATGTTAATATTAAAAAAATTATTTTTATTAAATTATTAGTCACCATCTAATAGGCGATAGTTGACCTGACTCTTTTTTTAAATAACAAATATCTCAATTATTTTTCGTAATACGTGTAAATATACCCTACCTTATCACAAACCTTATCTCTAACCTTATTTAGAAGGACCGTACCGTATCTCTAACCTCATCTCTACTAATAGTGAAAATACGAAAAATTAATCTTAAATTTTTAGATTAGTGTCATTTTATTTTTTATTTACCATAAAAAAAATTTAGCGTGTGAAATTTAATTTTAATGCGTGAGATCCAAATAGACGTTTAAACAGATAAATTTATTTATATAATTTTTAAAATATATAAATAAATTTATTTATCTTGCATAAATAAGCATACAGATAAATTTATGAAAAATTAGTCTTAGATCCTTAAAATAACGTCGATTTTATTTTTCACCTACCATAAAAAATCTTAACGTGCAAGGTTCAATTTTAACGCGCGAGATCCAGTTGGACGCTTAAACAGATAAATTTATCTGTTTTGCATAAATAAACATACAGATACATTTATCTGTATGAAAAATACTGTACATTTTTAAAATACGTATAAATTACATAGATAAATTTATCTATCTTGCATAAATAAGCATACATATATCATATAGATAAATTTATATATACGAAGAATACTGTGCATTTTTAAAACACGTATAAAGTATACAGATAAATTTATCTGTCCTATATAAATAAGCAGACAGATAAATTTATCTGCCAAATTATGCTTGTTTCACAAAACAGATAAATGTTGAAATTTGAACACCAATCCCCGAATGTGAACAAAAGAAAAATCATGCACAAAAAAAGTAAAAAATAATTAACACCGATGATTTACGTGGTTCGCCCCACACCAGTTTATGTCCACGAGCAAGAGAGAAAATATTTTACTATGTCGAATGTAAAAGAATACAGAACCCGTATCCCTTCTCTCTACCAGCTAATCTCTCAATTTTCTAACTTACGATATTTTTTTTATGACTCCACTAGTGTCCTATTTATAGGCACATACGTAGAAACCCTAAAGAATTCTAGTCAGCCAATATTACTATAAATCCTATACATAAAAAATTTTAGTAGACTCTTAATATCACCCCAATTCAATTACATATAGAACAAAAATAATATAATAAAATACGAGCCCGGTAGAATACAAAACATAACCCAGCAATCTCCACATTGGCATGAATTCTTCAAACCACCCAGAAGATAACCAGCATTGATGTCAATTCTTCCAATGTCGTCGTCGTCATTGAACTGTCACGCCCAAACAGCATGACCTGCACCTCTATACCGAGGTGCCCGCACCCCAACCCGGGTGCCCTACAATGCTTACTACTTGTAGAAGAATATGACCCTATCTTTCCCTCTTTATGCACACAATCGGATAGATCACCGCCACTAACCAAATCAAGAGCAAATGAGACCCATTTATGTTGATGTGTACACCTGTCCATCACGTATGTTATACTAGTCTCGTTACTCAGAGTTTCTCTGTGAACATCCAACAACTGTTGCTCTTGCATCTTGCTGGCATCTTACACACCATCTGATTTTCTCACATGCGTACTTATACTACATTGTTGCTTTCGTGTACCCCAGCACCTGTTTCGTGTGCTTTTTCGCAACTGTTGTTCACCCTGATCACCCTTATACTTTTTTCATGTTATTGTCTACCTATACTACTCATCTGATGTCTAACAGTAGCTCCACCTGTCACTATTTTCTACAAGCCTGTATAAGTTGTTAATCATTTGTCCCTGCAGTACATCCATGTTTCCATTTGAAACTCAAAAAACTCCACCTCTAGATGAGAACCCACAACCTCCCGAATCCAGCATCCCTAGATAAATCAAATTCTTTCTTAGATTCGGCACATGTCTAACCCCAGTCAAGATCAAAACGATCCCATCAAGCCTGCAAAATCGCACTGTCCTTATACCAACAACTTTGCTCAATGCATTGTTAGCCATCCTGACAGTCCCCCCATTGCACACCTGACACGTATCAAAATACTCTCTGACTGCTTACATGTGTAACGAACATCCAAAATCTAATATCCAATTTGATTTGCTCATACCTGAAGTAATTTTGAGCACCTCTGATTTTTCATAATCGGAGCCCTCTGTAATTGATGTCTTTGATGATTGTTCTTTTTCTTTGTCCGCCTTGTACTTCGTACAATTTCTTTTTAGATGACCTTCCTTGTCACAATAGTAGCACTTCCCTTTGTAACCTCTCGACTTGGAACAACCTTTCTTTTTGGACCCCTCTTGCTTCACTGTCGCTATGCCTCTGACTTTCCCACTGCCTGATGCAACCATGATGCTCTCTCCCTGTGATCTGTCACTCTCCCTCTTTTTCAACATCTCATGAGATATGAGAGCAGCAACAATTTCATCTAATCCAAGAGTATCTTTCTCAAACATCAGTGTAGTACTCAGATACTCGTATAATGAAGGCAATAAAACCAACATGAGAATTTTCTTATCCTCATCTTTGATTTTCGCGCCGATGGAATCCAATTCCGTCAGTATCCTATTGAACTCGTCTAAGTGCTTCATAAAGTTCACTTCCTCTGTCATCTGAAGTACATATAACTATTTTTTTGAAGATAATCAATTTATCAATATCTTGGACTTGTACCTGCTCTCCAACTTAGCCCAGAGTTTCGTCGGATCGCTTTCGTCGATGATTTTTCGAAGAGTACTGTTACCGAGATACAACTGAATCATGTTGTTCGCCAGGTCCCGCATCTCATCCCACTCTACATTGTTCATCATTTTTTATTTTTCTGACCTCTTCCTGAGAGTCTTGATCAGTCCTTCGCGCGTCAATATATTCTCCACTCTTTGCTACCATAAGGTGCAGTCGTGGCCTTTAAAAGGTTTAATTACAAAACCCGAACTTTTCAACACATTAGATTTGTGTCAGACAATCCCCACAATCTGAACAAGTCGCAACAGCAGATATGTGTAATCTTTGTCCCACGCAACCCAAATCAATTCTGAATGTGCCCAATCACTCTTGATTGTACCCGATCACACCCGATCAATCTTAATTTATGCCGATTTGTCCAATCTAAATAAAGGATGCAAGAATTAAAAAATTTGACCGTACTAATAAATTCGCAGTGCCAAAAATTTTTAAGAGACACCTTCTTTTCTAATTATTTTGCTATATATACAATCTGATATAACAAAATAATTGTAAACGGTCGATTCCAACAACATTGTTCCGCACAAGATAAGAACTCTTTAATGGATTCAAAGTCTAATCCATCATGCATGTTGTGTTCAGAAAGTTGTGAATCACCCTTCAATTTGCATGGCAACCACACTGGATAATTTTTCAAGATTGGCAACCACACTAGATTTAATTCCCTTCAGTAATTTTCAATATCAACACAAATCTTCTAAACCTAATCTTAACAACCATTGAGAATAAAACCCTTTCCTTTCGAAAATACTCGCTGCTTCAGTCAAAAAAAAAAAACTATTGATGCACCGACGCTGCTCTTTTTTTTCGTGCGAATTAATTTTTTTTTTGTGCAATAAAATAATTTTAATTTATGCAAATCAAAAATAAATAAAAAATACCATGCTTCGATCAACCTGACTCGCGACCACTTGTTAATTATTGAATCGTCCACCTGACTCTGAGACCACTTGTTGGGATTTGAACAACAATCCCCGAACACGAGTGGAAACAAAATTACGCACAAAAAAATAAAAAATAATTAACACCGAGAATTTACGTGGTACGGTTCACATCGGCGTATATTCACGAGCGAGAGAAAAAATATTTTATTATGTCAAATATGAAAGAGTATAGAACCCGTCTCCCTTCTCGTACAAGCTAATCTCTCAATTTTCTAACTCGCGACATTTTTTTTATGACTCTACTAGTATCCTATTTATAAGCACACACGTATAAACCCTAAAAAATTCTAGTTAGTCCATATTAGTATAAATCCTATATATTAAGAATTTTAGTAGATTTCTAATACCACTCCAACTCAATTATATAAAGATCAAAAATAATATAATAAAATACGGACCCAGTAGAATACAAGATATAACTCAACAATAAATTTATTTATTTTGTATTTATCAATACTAAAAAAGAACATATATATTTATCTATCTAACATTTGTCAATGCTAGAAACAAACATATACATTTATCTGTTTAATAAATTGTACTTGTTTCACAAAACAGATAAATTTATCTGTTACTTGTGCTTATTTAACTTAACAAATAAATTTATCTGTCTAACATTTTCTAATGCTAAAAAAGAACGACAGATAAATTTATCTGTAATTTATATGTATACATTACATATAAATTTATCTGTATGAAAATCAAATTATATTTATTTTACTAAATCGATAAATTTATCTGTCTAACATTTATCAATACTAAAAAAGTAACAGATAAATTTATCTATTTAACATTTGTCAATACTAGAAAGAAACAGATAAATATATTTGTTTAGCAAATGTGTGCTTATTTTACGAAACAAATAAAATTTTTACATCACACGTTAAAAATTTTATTGATGAACTTTACACATTAAAATTTATTTTTTAAAACTTTTAACTAAATTTCATAAAAATATGTGTGATTTTATCATTTAGGAGAGATAGGCCTTACTTTTCTTTCTATATTGTTAGACAAAAATTTTAAGAAGATAGGTATGAGTTGTTGGAATTTTAACAAATTATTTTTATTTTAAAATAAAATTAAATATTTAATTCAAATTATTAATATTCAGTCAAAGAAAATATATTTAAAATTCCTTAAGAATATTTTTAACAAAAAACTAAGAGACCGTTGTTCATCTTTTTTTGATCAATTGTATAAAATAATATTTAATTATCCTTGTTTATCATCCTGTTTGGGTTACTAGAATGAGAATATTGTATTTATTATTTTAGGTACTAAATGTTGTAACTACTAATTGGTAATAAGCTATTTGGCTATTTATGCCTCATTATAATTTTTATTATTGTTATTTGTCCGTTGGCTTTTTGAGGTTTTGTTGGTATGCCTCTCTCTCTCTCTCTCTATCTATATATATATATATATATATATATATATTAGTTGACTAG
>JAOTRH010056499.1:0-18943 GCA_034768845.1 Heliamphora exappendiculata
CCACGAGGGCAACACTCAAACGCACACCCGAGGCCACGACACGACCCCCGAAGCCATAACACCACCAACCGAACCCCAAAAGGGACCCAAAGGTATTTGAATTGACTAATTCCCATAAATCAATCAATTGAATACCAAAATCCAAGCACTGAACCACCACACAACCAACCAAACCCCAAAAGAAATCCACAGGTATTTAAATCAAGTAGTTCCCATAAATTAATCAATCAAATACCCTAGGACACCAATCAGAAACCAAGAAACCAACCCAAAATCACAAACCACCAGCCCAGATTTCAGTCGACTGGACCCAACCCCCAGTCGACTGAAAAACCCATTAGAAACGGCCAAAACGCCCAGAAACATTGTCCAGTCGACTGACGCCGAAAAAGAAAACGGGTCAGGGTCTCACAACTCTACCCCCCTTAAAGGAATTTTGCCCTTGAAATTCAACTCAAAGCCAAAACAACAACCGTCGATTGAAACCGACACAGGCACACGAGATGGTCAGCTAAACCATTCCTAGGATATAGTCAAACAATGTCAGGCATCCTAGACAATGGCCAACTATCTCAAAACATGGGATCTACAACATTCCCAACCTCACATCCTCACCAACCGTTGCCTCAAGATAGTACACCATCCACGGGATCCATAGCCCACCCCAAATAGATGCAATGATGAACTGGCCCAAAACTTGTGTACTCAGAAAATAACTCTGCTCGTTAAAGGCATATCAGCATCCTCCGGCATAATCGGTGCCCTAGATAAACTGCAGGCTGCAAGAGAATACACTCGGGGCAACCTCATTATGTCCTGTCCACCATAACTCAACGATGTCGGTTGCTGCACCGACTGAACCGATGTGCTCCCGCCTGCCACCCGGGAAGTCTGTACTGCAGAAAGCTGCTGTCGACCCTGCGCATATGAACCCACTGGTGTGTCTTCCCTGCTCGGCGCACTGCCTCTCTGGGGATAATTCCTACGAATATGTCCAGACTGTCCACACTCATAGCAAACTGATGGGTCCCTCCCCTGCGGTTGCACTAGAGCCAAACTCTGGGATGGTCTCGACTGTAAATAATCCGCCACATGATGCCCCGGCTTTCTGCATCGATAACAGGTCAACTCCCACTGCTCTGGCCTCCCAGACGAAGCCACAAATGGTGACGGTGCTAAAAATTGCTGTGATCCAGATGGATAAAAGCTAGAACTAGAGGGGACTTCTGCCTCTTGCTGGAGCGTCCACCTGTCTGCACCTTCGTACCGCCCTGTGATGTCTTGGCCTCCCTCGAAGCTCAAGTCTCAGCCAAAGCATTCTTAACCCTCGTTGCCACCTCCACCAGCTATTTGAACACACGATATCCCATCATAGCCACTCACTCCTTGATTGTCGGCCTCAAGCCCCGCTCAAACCTCATCGAAAGAAACTCATCTGTGCACTCCACCTCCGGTGTAAACCGAGACAAGCTCGTGAACCTGGCCTCGTACTGCATGATGTCCATGGTCCCCTGGGTAAGAGAATAGAACTCCTCCCTGCATAAGTCCCTCCTCGAAGTTGGGAAATATCTCTCCAAAAAGACTCGTGTAAAAGCTGCCCATGTGGCCTCCACTGTAGTCCTGGCATACCTCCACCACTGATGAGCATCACCTCTCAGCTGAAAGGTGGTAAAAGAAACTCGCAACTCATCCTCCACAATCTGCAATGTGTCTAGGATCCGAGTTGTCAACTCCAACCACTCTGTCACCAGAAGAGGATCAGGATCTCTTGCAAAGGTAGGCGGATCCATGCGCCTGAACTCCCGCATCGCAACTGTAGCCCTCGCCTCAGGCACCCTCTCCCTAACAGGCTCACCCCTAGCAGCCAGCTGCTGAATAGAACCAACTAGCACACGCAACAACTCCGTTGTGTCCATCGGTCCCTGGGGAGCATTAGCATCCCCAGCATCAGGGATATGAACATCCCCTTAGTCAACACGACCACAGCCACGACCACGACCTCGCCCTCTCCTCGCCGACATCACGTCTACATGAAAGAAAAACAATATATAAGACGTAAGACATCGCATGAATATAAACGCTAAACACTTAGCATGCTATCACGTAACCACATAGGTTCATGCTAAATAACTCCACATATACCGAGGAGAACCAACAAGAATGACACGCCAATCTGGATAACCTACTCAGATTCCCTTATAGAAATCACGTCAGCTAAACGCGTTTCTAACTTGGCTCCCAAGTTTGTTAATCTAAACGCCCAAAGGTAAGACTATCACTCCTAAGATTCAACCCCCATGCTCACATATACACATCGTTCACGTATGACTCGCATGCTATCATGTTCATATTATCAAAACATCTAAACACATGCAGTCAAGCGCACGCAATCAACCTCACATGGTGATGCAACCTCTTCCCACGGCTCATAGGTATTTGAACCCAGAGCTCTGATACCAAGTTGTCACGCCCCATACTCCGAGTCACGTGAAACACCAATAAATAACCATACAAGATACCAAATCCGAGAATATACTCTCAATTTAAACCATACATGCATTGTATATAAACGCCAAACGGCAACAGTACACTGCACCAACGCCCGAAAACATGTTATAAGCATACATGTAAAAAGCTAACAAAAGGGAAGACTAGATCTTATCCCCTCCTGCACCTCTAGATCAACCTCCGTGATTGGTACCCAAAGAAAAGCAAATCCCACACCGTGAGCCAAAGCTCAGCAGATTCTAAACAACATAAGCAGTATGAGCTAAACATACTCGATAAACGAAGTGCAATTTTTGACTCTCTTTCAAGCCATTAAAATAGTTTGAAAATAATTTTAGATCACGACTCACCAGAGCCAGAAAACCATTTTCACATGCAAGGAAAAGCGAGGATAAAAACCATTTGTCGACTCATTAGAGCCCTAAAAACGATTCGTGTATTACGAATCCCATAGGACGATGATACAGTATTTCGACTTCCGTAGGCCGATAATATAATTTTTAAGAAAATTGGTCTATCCGTCCCAAAATGCAATACATGCAATCCGTGAACACGTGTCTCTTTAGGACCTCGTTTCAGCCTACAGATTTTGCACACACACACACACACACACACACACACACACACCTGTGCCTCATCAGGATCTCGTTTCAATCCGTTAGATATCGTACACACACACACACGCCCGTGCCTCGTCAGGATCTCGTTTCAATCCATCCGATATCGCACACACCAGCTTTCGCAGCCTACCTCAGACATCGGCTTTCGCAGCCTGTCTTAGACATCGACTTTCGCAGCCTGTCTCGTTCACTCACACACGCACACGTGCAACATCAACAAGGATTTACATATATCGGATCACAGATTCAACTAATCTATTTCATACAACTATGCAACTTAAATCAGGATTTAAAGCATATAACCATGTATCAACATGACGTTTCACAAACCACGTCACATGCCTATAAAACTCTAGATTTTAAAGTATAAACCACGTTACACATAACGATATCATCTATGTAATTCACTTACATATTCTATACATAAGTAAACATTTATAAATATGCACATAACCATATAAAATCACGTCACGACACCACCTGTCATGTAACCCAACATCCACACACGGGGACAACCCACACGACCACCACTAGCCTAAACACTACCAACACGGCCATCACAAATCCACGACGCTCACCGGCGCCAACACAACCCAACATCAACCCACGCACCTAATCGTGCACCAACAAATTACATCTACCATGCACATCACCCACGAGGGCAACACTCAAATGCACACCCGAGACCACGATATGACCCCCGAAGCTATAACACCACCAACTGAACCGCCAAAGGGACCCAAAGGTATTTGAATTGACTAATTCTCATAAATCAATTAATTGAATACCAAAACCCAAGCACCGAACCACCACACAACCAACTAAACCCCAAAAGGAATCCACAGGTATTTAAATCAAGAAATTCTCATAAATTAATCAATCAAATACCACAGGACAGTAATCGAAAACCAATGAACCAACCCAAAATTACAAACCACCATCCCAGAATTCAATCGATTGGACCCAACCCCCAGTCAACTGAAAAACCAACTAAAAATGGCCAAAACACCCAGAAACACTGTCCATTCAACTGACCCTCGAGGTCTAGTCGACTGAACCTCAAGAACACCAATCCAGTCGACTAAACCTATGAGTCCAGTCGACTGAACCTACCCAGAAACTGATTTTGAGTTACGGGTTCAACCTCTAAACCTCCAATCAAAGCCTCGAAACTCCCTTTTAACATCCTCAAACATACACACACCTACGCCTAACACCAAGGCTACTACAGAAACACCCGGCACCCGATTCCATCCACCAGAACCAACAAAAACCCAATTTTAATCCAAAAACCAACTTTGATACAATTTTAGATCTACCAAGATCTAACCATTAAAAACACACACGTTTACCCACAGCACCCTTATACAGTAGTATGGTCTAAATCTTATCTCGAAGAGTTTAAAACTCGATGCCTCGAATCACATGCAAAATCGAGCTTCGTCGGAATTGAAATCTGAACGGATGGTTGCGTAGCCCTCGACGCCAAAACCACGGATCCGCTGTTGGATCGCTGGAAATCGAGCCCGGGCCTCCGAGAACTTAGAGAGAAGGTAGAGAGAAAACGAAAAACTTACTGGAGAAGTTTTGAAAAATATCTTTTTGAAAATATCTAACTCCAGATATTTATAGGCCTCCAAAATATATTTTTTTGAAATTTTTTGAGATTTGCGCCACAACGGTCCATAGCCTCGAGAACCTACCCCGCATGCATATCTAAGTCCGATCATGCATCAAAAGCAGTAAAAACATGCTGCAACGAAAACACAACGTGCGTCCGAAATCGCCGAAAAAGAAAACAGTTCAGGGTCTCACATTTTGAAACCAAAACCTATCCAAACCTAACTTGATGCAAAAACATGAAATCTTACGTTTTTGAAGGTTCCATTTTACACAATAAATCACAAATTCGTAGCTAACCATTTTTTAAAACTCTAATTTCTTTAAAAAATCCAACTCAACCCACACACGCCTATCAAGTTTTCCATTTACACATAAATTCAACAAGATTTTTACTCATATAAACAAACTATCAACCCAATTCAACACAAAATATATAAGATAATCTAAATCGAACCTCTTGAAGCTTTAACTCTTTGAAATCCACCGAAATCGCCACCCTAGGGTTTTGGTTCTCGTTGGTTTTGCTCCTTGATGCTCAATCTTTCATTTTCTTGCTCCAAAGCTTGATTTCCTTACTTATTTACCTCCAATTTAACTTTTAATGTTGTCAATTTTAGTAAGGGAGGGTTAGGGTTTGAGGAGCAATAAGAATTCTCCAAAATGATCCAAGAAAAGAAGAGGAAGAAGAGAAGAGACGGGAAATGAGGTGGTGACGTGAGTGGGGTGAGGGGGTGAGACCCCTTGCCTCTTTATCTTTCTCTCTCAATTTCTCCAACTCTTTAGAATGGTCCAAGGCCATGTTTGGCTTGTCTCTTATTGTTTATACTTTCTTCTTTCAACTTTTAGCTTTCATGACCTATTTTTCATTCTAATTTAATTCCATTAACTTTATAATTTAATTTCACATTCACAACTTAATTTTAAACCTATATTCTAAGAATTTAAATTAAGTTATACCTAGCCACAAATTATTGTCATTTAGCGTCCTGCACCTCAATCACACTCTCACATGTTAGTAAGTTAATTGTTAATGAACAAAATTTTATAACACCCATGTCTAAAATTAATTCTGTCTCCTTACTTAACCGAAAACATGTAAGCATAAAATAAATACGTACCGGATCCTTACACGGTTATGTGAATGAAAACTTGTTTGAAATGTGGGCTTAGTTTTCAGATAAAATTATGTGGTGCATTTCATATAACCATCTTTGCTGTCATGCAATGTTCATCTTTAGTCTATTTCTTACGAGCCTCGGTTTATGTTGTTTAAAATGCATTTTAGGTGATAACGGGAATCTTATGATCAAATGAGAAGAACGATTGTGGTGACTTCTTGAGTTATTTTGATTAGAATTGTACATTATTGTAGTAATTCTTTTGCTATACTTGAGGGTCGTAGTTGGGTTTGTAGAACCCATTTTTGTAAGGTCATAAGGCCATGTATCCTTGACTTGTATGCATGAGAGGACGTTAGGCATGTATGTCGGGTTTACTTCTTTTGTTTGGTTTGAAAATCTTTGGTTTGAATCGTTGAATTTTAAAATTTTGAGTTATACGGATTTAGTTCGATGCCAAATGTACATTTTAACTTCAAGTTTTGATTTATGAAAACTATGTTCAAATGATGAGAAAAATGGGTATTTTCTCAATTCTTAGAAAAATTTTCAAAATTTTGAACAGTTTGCTCTCGGGTACCTCACCGCTCGAGCGGTGGATAGTCTGCTGGAGCGGATTGCGCTGGCTGGTTTTTTTTGTGAAACTTGTTTTAAAAAGAGGTTGTGTTAGGTACCTTTGGGCATCTCTTAGGGTACGAAATAATATATTTTGGGAATCGTTTGCAAGTATAATACTTATTGTTGTTCTCATCTTTCATAAGAAGATTTGGCACATTATTTCGTTTTACCGCCGAAGAATTATTTTACAAATTCTTTTGGTTTGGAAGGTCTATAAATAGGGTTCTTATTTTATTATCCTCTTAGGTTTTTATTATTTGAAAATCGGAGTGTTGCACATAATACCAAAAGAAATCAACCTATTAAGGAACTATTTTTTTTATAATCTTGAATTTTTTTATTAATTAACCACTATTGAAGGGTCATAAAGCCAGTACAATTTATTTATACTGGTAAAATTTTAAATAAAAGAAATCAACCTATTAAGAAAACTAAATCATATCAAATTCCTAATTAATAGAAAAATTTTCAAAAAATAACATCCTAGCAAATCTCTAATTAAAGAAAATCTTCAAAAAGATAAATTTGAAATCAATTCAAATTTGACTACTAAAAATATAAATGTATGTCAAAATAGATGACACAAAAAAAAAAGAAAAAAACATTTTAAATAAAATTATGATCAAATTAAAATATTTTAAAATGTCTCCGGCATCAAATTCAGACTACTTTACTCACACTAAATAGGTGCACTCCTTTCATATAATGGCATAGATATTATAGATAGTTATATTTACATTTATATTTATTTTTTTTCTTTTTGAGATGTAAAATTAGTAACTAGATTTTTAAAATCAAGTTTTCTTAATATCAGTACTGCTAATGCATTAATTTTCAATTGGTAACATTCTAATATCGTCTCTCCTTCTTAATTGGTATTCTTGAACTCTTTCAACATTTTTTTTACAAGCTTATTTCTAAATCAACCTAAGTACTCATTTTGATAATATAATCATTAATCATCTCATATTTTTCAAGATTAACACTAAGATTTTTTCAATATCTAGTTTTTTCATAAGCTTGTTGATTTGTACTAAGTTTTGAATCTAAATGGAACAAAAACAATTGCTAGTTATTTTCACACACGAAAAAAAAAGCTTATAAATTTAAAAGAGCAAAATTATATAGGCTACATTTAAAAATACAACACGGTATCACCTTTATTTGAAAGGCTCTAGTATATAGGTTGTTTTTAGTTTGACCAAATAAGGCTTAATTTACTTTACTAGTAATTATTTGGATCTAAATATTAAAGACACTTACGATTTAAAAAATAAATAATTTTTTAACTATCAAAAGTAAACTCATAATCCACTAATGATTTTTATTAGGCTCACTTTTAATTCTAACTAAAAATAATAAAAAAGATATATGCAATTAAGAATATACAAAATTAACTATATTTTTTAGATAGTCATATATTAAATATATATTTTTTATGGGAGATAACTAGAAAAGTAAGGTCTAAAGTAAAGAGAGAAAAAGATTTGCTTAAAATGAATGGGGTAAAATATTAAATTTTAGATGAAGGGAGAGAAAAAAGTTAATATGCTAGAGAGAAGACAAGAAGTAGATATTAGGGTTATATACTAAAAACTAAGATTTTGTTTTTAGTATTTAATTTTATTTTTAATAAAATTAGTTTTTTTATTTTATGATAATCTTAACAAGTAATGCATGTAGTTTCGTTATTTATTTAATATTATACATGAGTGTCTTTTATTTTGCATAGTATTTAATTTGGTGTGTAGAGTTTGACTTATACACAGGAGACCAAATTATTGATTCTTACAAAATATAAGCTTTCGGTTCATGATTTAGATGGAATTAGATATACCAACGGTACGGTTGTAGCGCTGAGTTTTACTAGACCTGTCTTGATTACGGAGAACAGATAATAGTGTTGCCTATTATTTCGACTCGTTGTGCTAGTATATTTCGCGTGTATTAAATATGACCACGTTGGAATAATTAATTTTATTCTAACTATATAAATTAATTCATACCATATGGTTATTATGAGTGCTTATACTTTTAATACCGAAATAATTAATTATTTACGTCTATTTAATAATCGTTAATTTGATTCATTAAAAGGTATAATCTTTAACGGATCTATAATTCCGGTAAGTTGGATGACGATATTAATTATATAGTGAATATTAATTATTGACGAAATCTACGTCCCGAAAGATCGGGATTGACGATACTCCCTTAATAAAATTTATAAGTTTTGACCGAGCCAAACTCTACAAGTAGATTTAATTATCTGGTAGTCAAATAAGTTAAGTAAAAGATCTTAAGAAATTTATTTAAGAAATCAACTAAATATATTTGTCAGTAGTTTAATTTAATCGACGGGTATTGAGAATTTTAACGTGAGAAAAATAAATAAGTATTTAATAACAGGAGCTCGAATATTTAGTTTTGAAAATATGACTGAGATTGCAATATAATTCTTTAGTGGAATGATTATTGTAATTAATATTTTTTTGAAATTATTTATGGGTTAAGGTGGATTTTCATCATTACATTAAGAGCTTAAGTCATATTAATTACTCTACAGGTCTCTCTTTTTTCCTATATATATGCAGTTATATAAACCCTAGCTTACAATTGATTTCTACCGTTAGGGTTTCTGTGAGACCTTGATCTGTTTTATTTTGAAAATAATTTAAGTGTTTTAGGTGAGAAATGTTTGATCTTGTTTTCAGGTCTTCACCCAGCGATGACCGCTCGAGCGGTGGGTGTGCGCTCGAGCGGTGGTGTGGCAGAGATGTATGTCGACAGGGGTTCGCTTGAGCAGTTCCCTGAGCACTCGAGCGGTGGAGGCCTGGCGCGATATTCTATAAATAGGTAGTTTTTATGCAGGTTCGAGTTTAGAGATTCGTGTGGGGTTGGTCCTCGGGGCTGTTGGGTGTTGTGGTACGATTTAAAAAATATATATATATTTTCATGGCCTATAAATATCTGGAGTTAGATATTTTCAAAAGATATTTTTATAACTTACAAGCTGAGTTTTCTTTTTCCAAACCAAACACTCTGCCTTCTTTCTAACTTCTCGGGGGCTCGGGGCTTGATTTTCGACGATTCAACAGCAGATCCTTAGTATCCTCTTTGTCGACTACGCTTTCATTCAGACAGAATTTTATTCCAACAAAGTTTATTTTTGCACGTGGATCGAGGCATCAAGCTTTTAGCTCAACGAGGTAGGATCCTATACTATGTTGTCTTTAAGGAATGCTACGTGCAATTATATATATTTTGACCGGTTAAAAATACATGGACATCCGATTTATGTTTCGTTAAATCGAGTTTTCGTTTGAAAAGGCGTTTGTGTTGATTTCGGTTGGATGAAATCGGGTTTTGAAATGTTTATTTTGAGGTTATGTGGTAGTTTTGGGTTTGGGTATATCTAAGGGTGTCAAAAAGGTGTTTGGAGGCATTAATTTGTGGTTGAGATGATGGTTAGTGAGTATTTGAGAGTTTTGGGGGATTAGAACTCAAGAATAGCAAAATTTGGGTTTTTCTCGGGTGGTAGCTCGCTCGAGCACCTGGCGTCTGAACAAGTGGACTAGCTACGCATGGCCATTTTATTTTGATCATATCTCCCTCATTTGGACTCGGAATTAGGTCTTTTTTGTACTCAAATTGAAGCCCCGAAAGGCTTCTTTCCAATGATACCTCTCTCACAGTAAAATTAGTTTTGTAGAAAAAGTTATAACCAAAAGAATGAGGGTATGTCAAAATCTCTTAGCCGTTTTTCACCCATTTTTGACCGAATGTGTTGGGAAAGGTTATTTGTCATCCTTTGTGGAACTTTTTATCAAACTTCATATTCCTTGGGAGTTTTTTTGTAGATGTTTCAGGTGGCCCGGGTGTCGGCACATGACAGTGACATTTGGCCAGTTACGCTACATGTAGTTGTATGCTTTTTCACTGGTTGAAATGCTTATATATCATGTTTTGTGTTCAAACCTTGTTTACTCAGATAAAAATATGTTTTGCACTTTTCTTGGTTTATTACATGATATTAAACTTGTGGATGCATGGTTTTCAAATGTGGTTTTGAAAATGGTGGATTTGTGAAAATCTCAACAAACTATGTTTTGGAGGTTTGGAGCTGACCCTTGAGGTTGAGTCTCAGTTTTGGAAACGTTTTGTTAAAAATGGAGAAAAACACTTCATAAATATTTTGTTTGATCTCCATGTTGATGGATGGATCTTTATACATGTTTAATGTATAAATGAAAAAACGTTTTGGTTTTGTAAAATGAATCTCTAAATGCACCAGGATAGCAAGTATGTGGCACGAGTTGCCCTCGGTGGAAGTTTGAAAATGTGCACAGAGTAGGTACCTTTTGTTCCTTCAGGGTAGTTCCCGTAAAGAAGATGGTTGGGTGCTTTGTTCCCTCGGGTTGTTGAATCCATAAACTAAGCCTTTTACATTGTGGTGGCTTCGTATAGAACTTGTATTTACCTAACCGGTCCTACGACGTATGGGGATTGGGTAAAGGGGCCAGAGTCTGTAGTTGCTATCTCTGTCCCCTTGTGATGGAGTCGGTACATAAGAATCGTTTTATCTTTTCTCCTTGGCAGTATGGCTCGAGTGGAGAATACAGTTTTATTACTGATTATATCATTTTATTTATCTCGATTGTGTGATCCGAGTGGAAAAATAACATTTTGTTCTCAGTGTGTGATCCGGGTGGAAATAACATTTTGGTTACTTCTTTTCTTTAACTGTGAAAATGTTATTTATATTGTTGATATGCATGGTTTTGAGGGTGAAAATGTGGGATTTTATGAATTAAAACCATTTTGAGGCTCGTGTTAGCTTGATGAAAAACTTGTGGTTTTGGGTTGGAAAAACCTTTTTGGCTCGTGTGGTTGAGTTTGTATGCTTATGATTGTATAACCTGCTTTACAGCTTTATAATCTGTTTCTATTGGACTTCGGCTCACAATGTGAGATTTTGTTGTAATACCTTTTTCAGGTAAGCGTGGTCCTGTAGGTTGACCCGGTGGTGTCTGGATGTGGCTGATGACCAGACCCTATTGTCTTGTTTTGTTAGATAATTTATATTTTTTGTATATGTTTCATGTTTAGAGATAACATGTTGTAAAACATATGTAATGATTATGGATGTATGCATGCTTTAGTGCTTTTGAGAGAACTTTGGGTTAGTTGTTGTTTTCCATGCTATCTTGCTACATTTTTCGTTGTTGGGTTCAACGGTTTACAAATTGGATTTTTAAATGATTTATACTTCATTTAAACTCTTGTACCTCAAGAAAAATTTTTGGAACGGCCTAAGCTTCTTTTAAAATGAAATGATTTTTCTTATTCAAAACTTATATTTTTTGCTTTTAAAGGCTCGACTTGTAGGACCGTGACTGTAGTCTTTTGGCTACTCTTTTAAATCAAATAAACCATCGGTAGTACGTTTTTACAAAAGTTTTGGCCTTGTTTGACTTTTTAGCTTTGTATCCTTTTTGTTTATGGCGGTTTTGGTGGTTGTTATGGCTTTTTGCGTGACCCAGAGTTTGGGGCGTGATAACTTGGTATCAGAGCTCTTGTTTCGAATACCTAAGAGCTGTGGAAAGAGGGTGCGTTACCTTGTGAGGACGTGTGTGCTTGGTTGCCTGTGTTTAGATCATGAGCATGTTAGTTGTTGAGCATGTTGATGCCGTGTATATGTGAGTATGGAGGTTGGACCTTATGATTGATTAGTCTTACCTTTGGGCGTTTAGATTAAAAAACTTGGGAGTCAAGTTAGAAACGTATTTCGCGAACTTGATTTCTAGCAAAGAATCTAAGTAGGTTATCTAAAGTGACACGTCATTCTTGTCGGTTCTCCTCGGTATTGGTGTTGTGTCTGTATAATCGTTGTGGCTATGTGTTAGAAATAACATGATAGATCGATCTTAAGTTATCGTGTTTTATGTTTTCTTTCTATATAATTGGTTCACCCTTAGAGGCGACGAGACCGTGGTTTGGGTCTTGGTTGTGCAACTCAGTTGTTATCAATTGTCGCGGTACGGTTATGGGTTGAGCGTCGATTGCTTGGTATGTTGTGGAACTCATCAGTGAGTTGGGTTTAGCCATGTGAGGTTAGCCTCGGTTGGCAAATCGTTGAGTGTTTACATGAGCAGAGTTTTGTTCAGGTATAGTCGAAGCATGGTTGATGACTTTGACTTGGGTAGCTGGCTTCTCTTGAGAGTAAGTTACTGAAAGTTGTAGATCTGCTATAGATAGCCTTGTAAGTAGGGGCGATGGGGTATTGGATACCCTATATATGAGCTGTTATAACGGGATCTATGGAGAGTGGTAATCCCTTTTGGTTTTGGTGTACGTGGTATCGGCTAGGTAATGGATTAGCTACGTCTTGAGCTATGCTATGTCATGAGCCTTGTACTCAGGATGGGGTATAGACGAGAACATAATGGATGGGAGCGTGATAATCCTTGGCCGGGTGTATGTTAAGATAGCAGAACGTGCGGTTCTAGAGATATTCCCTGGTAGTCAGGATATCGATGATGATCGACGGGATGCTGACGGTAGTCAGAGTAGCATCTGAGAATGTAGTAGGTAGTTAGAGTAGTTCTGATGACCTTGGACGTTATATACCTCCTTGAGGTTTGAGACTTGAGTTATGAGTGCGTGAGCTCAAGGATATCGGAATGAGTATGAGTTGCAGTTATGCTGAAAAAAGCATGGGTTATGGCTGTATGGGAATGCGTAAGGGTTCCTGCGATGAGTATCAGTTATGTGGGATTCCTACGGGAAGGTAGGTCAGTGGTTTGGTCGATATCCTAGTGATTAAGAGATCGCGTTTGGGAACCGTGCTAGGTTCCTATGGTTGGCTTAGTGCTGAGATGACGTATCCTGGGTATGATATGTTTGGAGGTTGTTTGTGTTTTACCTTCGG
Organism: Heliamphora exappendiculata; assembly: GCA_034768845.1. Taxonomy (NCBI): domain Eukaryota; kingdom Viridiplantae; phylum Streptophyta; class Magnoliopsida; order Ericales; family Sarraceniaceae; genus Heliamphora; species Heliamphora exappendiculata. Next base: position 13,419 of record JAOTRH010056499.1, read on the forward strand.
TTTAGAGATGGGTATGTTGTTTGCCCATGGGAACGAAGTATGGAGTGCTGAGGTTTAGTAGTGGACCGTGTGGTTTGACTGGCCTGGGATGATAGGTGAGAGATCGTAGGATACGATGCCAGTGATCGTGTGTGCCTTGAATACGGAAGTGCAAAAGGTGTCTGCATGGTCGTTAGGGTTATTAGTAACTCTAGATGAGAGGTCCCAGGATTGGGTTCCCTTTGTTTGATGTTGTGCCTTGCACTGTGGGCTCAAGGCAGTGACGTGATTATGGTTTTCCTAGCAGGAGTTAGGTTGTATAGTGCAATCTTGTGAAGTGAGATTTTGGGCACAATGGGATGTGTTGTACCAAGTACGCGGATTGATGGTGTTCACGTGTGTGAATGAGGTCAGAGAGAGCTCGGTGTAGCGGATGACCTGAGTATTGTGATCAGAGTTGACGGCAGCTGTTTGACTGTGGTCGATGTGGCTTCAAGGTAAGATTCACAGGGTTCTTTAGAGGGCAAGTGTTGAGGAGCACTCCCTATACGCTAAGGTTGGGCCATGGTTTCTTGTTGACCCTTTTCTTTTCTCAGGATGGAGAGAGAGGTTCTTTGTGGGCCGTTGTCTAGTGCAGGCTGTTTCATCTTAGTTGGATAGAGATGTCAGGATCTTGATCGATTCAGGTTTTGGTTATGTACTGAGACCGAAAATCTTTGTGAATTTTCGTGTTATGACCCTTGGAGTTGTGACTCGGGGACTTGTATCGTCGTGATCGAATGATTGTGGGTTTGATTCTTTGTAGTTTTGATGCGTGGTGCATAGATATGTGCCTTCTTGGATATTGAGTATTCGTGTGTGTGACTTGGGATTCAATTGCTCTTGTGGTTGGGGACCGTAAGGAATCGCATGATGGGATTAGTATTATCCCGCGGTGGAAGACCGTAAATGAGTACGTATGCTTGTGGTAAACATAACAGGTCGTGGTAACCTAGCCAGCGTGGCTTGTTTGTATGATAGTTGGACCACTTGGGTTGTGTTCCACGTGAGATCGAGTTGGTAGACCAGGGATGGTTTTGTTTGTTCTTGTTGACAAGGGAATTGGTGTTGAGATGTAGTGTTATTTCTACAATGAATAGCTGAGAATCATTAACTGTTGTGTCAGCTACGTGATGGCGTTGTTAGCATCAGCGAGGTAATGATGTGGTATCAAAGTCGGTGGTCGTCTGGTGATCATCAAAACTCGAGTAGAGTTGTGCTTATAGTATGTGATGTTTTGTGATTAATGTCAAGATTCGACATCCTATGTTGGACTCGCGGAGATAGTCCTTGGTGTGCATTGTGAGGTGTGGTTGAGCTAGTTTGTGGCAGTAAGAACGAAGGGGTGATAGTCTTTGTGTTCAGCATAGGGCATGTTTGAGATCAAGTACCGTGGTGAATTAGTCTCTTACTTTGCGTTTGTCACTGGAGTAGTTATGTTTGGCGAGAGTTCTATGTTAGGGTTTGGCAGCGTGAGTTGGATCTTGATTCGGCGTTTCGCAGATGTTTCCTAAACTTGCACGTGCGGGCAATTTGTGTGGGGGTTGACTCTTCAAGTCGTGTTCACCTCATGTGACGACAGGTTTAGGATTTCAGTTGTTGGGGTATTTCTACTATTGTATAGTATTACTAGTTTTGCAACGTAGATTGTTGATGGTTGCAGAACAGTGTTTGGCTTGAGTTGCAGTGTTGTTACAGTATTGAATTTTGGGGACAAAATTCCTTTAAGAGGGGAGAGTTGTGAGACCCTGACCTATTCTATTTTAAAAATGATTTAAGTGTTTCAGGTGAGACATGTTTGATCTTATTTTTAGGTCTTCACCCGGCGATGACTGCTCGAGCGGTGGGTGTGCGCTCGAGCTGTGGTGTGGCAGAGATGTATGTCAGCAAGGGTCCACTCGAGTAGTGGAGACCTGGCGTGAGATTCTATAAATAGGTGGTTTTTATGCAGGTTTTGGGTTTAGGGATTCTTGTGGGATTGGTCCCCGGGGCTGTTGGGTGTTGTGGTGCGATTTAAAAAAAAGAAGATATTTTCAAAAAATATTTTCATAACTTACAAGCTAAGTTTCCTTTTTCCAAACCAAACGCTCTGCCTTCTCTCTAACTTCTCGGGGGCTCGGAGCTTGGTTTTTGACAATCCAACAGCAGATCCTTAGTATCCTCGTGGTGGGCTACGCTTTCATTCGGACAGAATTTTATTCTGACGAAGTTCGTTTTTGCACGTGGATCGAGGTGTTAAATTTTTAGCTCAACGAGGTAAGATCCTAGACTATGCTATCTTTAAGGGATGCTACGTGCAATTATATATTTTTTGACCGATTAAAAATACATATACAACCAATTTATGTTTTGTTAAACTGGCTTTTTGTTTAAAAAGGAGTTTGTGTTGATTTCGATAGGATGAAATTAGGTTTTAAAATGTGTCTTTCGAGATTCTGTGGTAGTTTCGAGTTTGGGTATATCCGAGGGTGTGAAAAAGGTGTTTGGAGGCTTTAATTTGTGGTTGAGATGATGGTTGGCGAGTGTTTGAGAGTTTTGGGGGCTTAGAACTCAAGAATAGAAAAATATGGATTTTTCTCGGGTCATAGCTCGCTCGAGCGCCTAACGTCCACGCGAGCGGACTGACTGCGCATGGCCATTTTGTTTTGATCATATTTTTCTTATTCGGACTCAGAATTGGGTCGTTCTTGTACTCAAATTGAATTCCCAGAAGGCTTCTTTCCAATGATACCTCTCTCACAATAAAATTATTTTTGTAAAAAAAATTATGATCAAAAGAGTGAGGGTATGTGAAAATCTCTTAACCGTTTTTCACCCGTTTTTGGCCAAATGTGTTGGAAAAGGTTTTTTGTCATCATTTTTGGAACTTTTTATCAAACTTCATGTTCCTTGAGATTTTGTTTGTGGGTGTTTTACGTGGCCTGAGTGTCGAGACGTGACAGTGAAGGTTGGCCAGTTACGCTACATGCAGTTGTATGCTTTTTCACCGGTTGAAATGCTTATATATCGTGTTTTGTGTTCAAACCTTGTTTACTCGAATAAAAGCATATTTTGTGCTTTTCTTGGTTTATTACATGATATTGAACTTGTGGATGTATGATTTTCAAATGTGATTTTGAAAATGGTGAATTTGTGAAAATCTCGGCAAACTATGTTTTAGAGGTTTGGAGCTAACACTTGGGGTTGAGTTTTAGTTTTGGAAATGTTCTGTTGAAAACGGAGAAAAACACTTTATAAATATTTTGTTTGATCTCCATGTTGTTGGATAGATCTTTATACATGTTTAATGTATAAATGCAAAAATGTTTTGATTTTGTGAAATGATTCTCTAGATGTACTAGGATAGTGGGTATGTGGCATAAGTTTTCCTTGGTGGAAGTCTGAAAACGTGCGCAGAGTAGGTACCTTTTGTTCATTTAGGGTAGTTCCCATAAAGAAGGTGGTTGGGTTCTTTGTTCCCTCGGGTTGTTGAACTCGTAAACTAAGCCTTTTACGTTGTGGTGGCTTCGTATAGAACTTACATTTACCTAACCGATCCTACGATGCGTAGGGTTTGGGTAAAGGGGCAAGAGTCTGTAGTTGCTACCTCTGTCCCCTTGTGACGGAGTCGGTACATAGGAATCATTTTATCTTTTTTTCTCGGCGGTGTGGCCCTAGTGGAGAATACCGTTTTATTACTGATTATATCATTTTATTTTCCTCGAATGTGTGATCCGAGTGGGTAAATATCATTTTGTTCTCGGTGTGTGATTCGGGTGGAAATAACATTTTGGTTTCTGTTTTTCTTTAACTGTGAAAATATTATTTGCATTGTTGATATGCATGGTTTTGACGATGGAAATGTGGGGTTTTATGAATTAAAACCGTTTTGAGGCTCGCGTTAGCCTGATGAAAAACTTGTGATTTTGGGTTGGGAAAACTTTTTTAGCTCCTGTGGTTGAGTCTATATGCTTATGATTGCATAACCTGTTTTACAGCTTTATAATCTGTTTCTATTGGGTTTCGGCTCACGGTGTGAGATTTTGTTATAAAACAATTTTTAGGTAAACGTGGTCCTATAGGTTAACCCGGTGGTGCCCGGAGGTGGCTGATGATAAGACTCTGTTGTCTTGTTTTGCTAGGTAATTTATACCTTTCTGTATATATTTCATGTTTAGAGATAACATGTTGTAAAACATATGTAATGATTATGGATGTATGCATGTTTTAATGCTTTCGAGAGAACCTTGGGTTGGTCGTTATTTTCTGTGGTATCTTGCTATGTTTTTCGTTGTTGGGTTCAACGGTTTAAAAATAGGATTTTCAAATAATTTATGCTTCATTTAAACTTTTGTACCTTGAGAAAGATTTTTGGAACGGCCTAAGCTTCTTGTAAAATGAAAAGATTTTTCTTATTCAAAACTTATATTTTCTGCTTTTAAAGGCTTGGTTTGTAGGACCGCGACTATAGTTTTTTGGCTACTCTTTTAAATTAAATAAATCATCAGTAGTACGTTTTCACAAAAATTTTGGTCTTGTTTGACTTTTTGGCTTTATACCCTTTTTGTTTATGGCAGTTTAGGTGATTTTTATGGCTTTTCGCGTGACTCGGAGTTTGGGGCGTGACAGTTTCTACGAATCCTACAGTTAACTAGTCAGGGTTTTGAAGAATACAAAGATCGTAATCCACACTTCGTCGTCTCTTGTATTCGGTAATACAGTAGAAGTCTTAAATTTGGAGTTCAAATTGAAGTTTACAACTGCGAAAGCTTCTAGACAGAAAATTGCTACAACAACCGAAATCAATAATACCAGATTTCAAAAGGTATAATCCTAAAATTAATTTTGAGAGTATTACCGGGTTTTATTTTGATTGTTCGATATTAAAAAAATTTAATTTGGAGCCAGTTTCGGTGTTTATCTGTCCAAATATTTTTTTGACTAAAATCATAAATATAATATTATAATCTTGACAGCTTGCCCCAATAGTAAAAAGAGAGAATAATTCATTCTAACCATTGATTGAACATAGAGAAAGGAAAACTTTGTTCGCCACATAAATATCAACATTATTTCTTATATTCCCTTGTATTCCAAAAATATGAATTGAAAAAAAGCACATTCATATATTGAAATTTATTAAATTTTAAAATTTGTAATGTAAAGTGAAACTAACCTGCCACCTCAACGCTAAGTATGCAGGTTAGACGCCTAAATTGAGGGAGAGTTTACATGAGAAAGGGCATGTAATGGTTAGTACATTGTGATGGGACCGCAATAAAAAAAAAAGGTTTTGGATTAATCCTTAAAAATCTTCATATTTAGGACCTCTGTAAAAAAAATCTTATTTTTATTATTCCTTCACAAAATTTAATATCTCATTTTAAAAAATCATTGACAATTAATTAAATATATCTAGTTGTGCCAAGAAAATCAAAAACTGAACTCTTAAGTTATTCCATTATTTTTTATAAAAAAAAGTTATTCCATTTTAGTGTATATATATATCTCCAAGAAAAATTCATAAA
>JAOTRH010056520.1:0-18942 GCA_034768845.1 Heliamphora exappendiculata
CCCGCCTCGAAGGCGCCTGCGAGTTCGAGGACCGCGAGACCGGCGAGCGCCTGGTGGTCGAGGTGACCCCCCGTGTCCGAGACGCCCAGGGCATCGCACATAGGACTGCCGCCCCCGCCTAAAGACTCACCAACTGCGCCTCGCGCGCCGCCCCGAACAACAGATCCAGTGGCGCCACATCGGTCGGGGCCCGCAGATACGTCACGCCGCGGTCGGCGCAGCGGTCTTTCAGGGCGGTCGCGGCGGCGGCGATGCGCTCTTCGTAGGTGGCGCGGACGCGGGGGGTCACCTCGACCACCAGGCGCTCGCCGGTCTCGCGGTCCTCGAACTCGAAGGCGCCTTCGAGGCGGGCGAGGCCCGCGTCGCCCTCGACCAGGTGGACGAAGGCGGCGGCGCGGCCCGAGCCGGACAGCTCGTCGACGGCTTCGGCGAGCTCGTCGGCCTCGGCGAAGCCGTCGGAGAGGAGCACGGCGAGGTCGGCGGGCTCGGCGCCGCGGCGGTAGTCGCGGATCGAGGCGGCGAGGTCGGTCCGCGTTCCCCGCGGCAGGTCCCCCACCTCTTCGATCAGCTCGCCGACCAGGTGCGGCGCGGCCAGCCGGGCGCCGGTGAAGGAGGTGCCGTCGGCGAGCATGTGGACGGCGACCACGTCGGAGCCGAGCAGGGCGACCGTGCCGAGCATGGCCCCGAGCTCCTGGGCATAACGAAAGCGCGAGGGCGTGCCGTCGTCCATCGAGCGGCTGCCGTCGAGCAGGAGCGCCAGGTCGACGTGGCCCTCGGCGGGGGCCGCTTTGACCACCACCTCGCGTAGCCGCGCGTAGACGTTCCAGTCGATCGAGCGCAGGTCGTCGCCGGGCGTGTAGCGCCGGTAGTCGACGAATTCGAGCCCGCGGGTGCGCTGGGCCCCGGCGCGCTGACCGCCGAAGCCGGCCACCACCGCTTCGACGCCGGCCAGCGAGAGCGTTTCGAGCTGGCGCAGCGCGGCGGCGTCGATCAGCTCCGCCATCGGAGCTAGGACGCCTCCCGCGGCAGCGCCTCGATCGCGCCGCGGACGATCTCGTCGGGGGAGACGTTCTGGCGCTCGGCGTCGATCGAGAGGACGAGGCGGTGGCGCAGGGCGGGCAGCGCGATCGCCTGGATGTCGTCGATCGAGAGGTTGTGCCGACCCTCCATCAGCGCCGCCACCCGCCCGGCGAGGGCAAGGGCCTGGGCGCCGCGCGGGCTCGGGCCGAGCCGGACGAACCGCTTCACCTGGTCGATCGCGCCCTCGGTCTCCGGATGCAGCGAGACCACCAGCCGGCTGGCGTAGTCGATCACGTGGTCGGCGGCGGGGACGGAGCGGACCAGGGCGTTCATCCGCAGGACGGTGGTCGCGTCGGCGACCGGCGCTGCCGCCTGCTGCGCCAGGTCGTGCTCGCTCGTCGTCGTCAGGCCGACCATCTCGTTCAGCTCGGAGACCGGCGGGAACTCGAAGCGCAGTTTGAGGAAGAAGCGGTCGAGCTCGGCCTCGGGCAGCGGGTAGGTCCCGTACATCTCGACCGGGTTCTGGGTGGCGAGGACGAAGAACGGCGCCGGCAGCTCGCGCGTCATGTTGGCGGTGGTGACGGTGTGCTCCTGCATCGCCTCCAGCAGGGCGCTCTGGGTGCGCGGCGCGGCGCGGTTGATCTCGTCGGCGATCACCACGTTGGCGAAGATCGGCCCTGGTTCGAAGCGCAGCTGCGTCTCCTGCGTCTCGGCGCCCTGGATCAGGACGGTGGTGCCGGTGATGTCGGCGGGCATCAGGTCGGGGGTGAACTGGATCCGTTTCGGGTCCAGTTCGAGGGCCCCGGCGAGGGCGCGGGCGAGGGTCGTCTTGCCGAGCCCCGGGACGCCCTCCAGCAACGCGTGACCGCCGGCGATCAGGCAGATCAGCGCCCCGCGCACCGCCTCCTGCTGGCCGACCACGATCTTGCCCACCGCCGACTCGATCGCTGCCGCGACCCGTTGGAACTCCTCGGGCTCGAGTGGGGCGAGGTCAGCAGTGCCGGTGAGAGAGGCGGTATCCGCAGTCATTGCGTGATGACTTTATTGAAGTGATCTCGAATGCTCATCTCCTTCCCTTACCCGAGGCGGAAGACGAACAGGCGTGCAGGTCGATCGGGGACCGTCCCCTTCGCCTCGACCAAGGAGCCGCCCGCGGCGATCGCGAGGTACTCGACGCCGCCGATCTCGTAGGCGATCGGCGCCGACCCGACGCGCCGGTGGAGGTCGTAGCGCCAGAGGACCTTGCCGGTCGCCGCGTCGAAGGCGCGCAGGTAGCCGTCGTCGTCGCCGACGAAGACAAGGCCGGTCGCGGTCGCGAGGGCACCGCCGTTGGAGGTGCTCGGCAGCTTCGCCTTCCAACGCAGCTTCCCGGTCGCCGGGTCGAGCGCGGCGAGCACGCCCGTCGCCGGGCCGACCTGTTCGACCGTGCCGCCGAGGTCTTCCTCGCCGGGTGCGCGGGTTTCGGCCTCCTCGCGGGAGGCGAGCTTGTAGCGGTGGCACATCTGGTTGCCGGCGACGAAGATCGATTCGCTCCCCGCGGTCGGGTCGAGCGCCGCGGGGCCGTACTCGATGCCGCCGTAGATCCCGGGGCAGACGACCGTGCCCTTCCGGGTCGGCCGCAGGTGGGGGCGGGAGAAGCGGGTGATGTAGGGCGAGCGGGAAATCGGCCTCCCCGTCTTCGCGTCGAGCACCGCATAGTACCCGGCCTTGCTGCCGCTGCCGACCGCGCGGGTCTTGCCCCCTCCCCCCGGCACGTCGAGGACCATCGGCGCCTGCACCGTGTCGTAGTCCCAGCTGTCGCGACAGAACATCGTGTGGCTCCACTCGATCGCGCCGGTCCTCGCGTCGAGCGCGACGACCGCGTCGGCCATCGGGTTGCAGCCGGCGCGATCGGCGTCGGTGAAGCCCGGGGTCGGGTTCCCGGTGGCGACGTAGGCGGTGCCGGTGCGCGGATCGACGGTCGGCGGCATCCAGACGTCGCCACCGCCGTGGGTCCCCGGCGTCCGGTTCCAGCCCTTGCCCGGCGGGGGAACCATGTAGGTGCGCCACAGCCGCTTGCCGCTCGCCGCGTCGTAGGCGGCGACGAAGCCGCGCAGCCCGGCGTTCCCGGCGGGCCCGCCGACCAGGATCTCGCCCCGCCAGAAGGTCCCCGGCGAGTTCAGCGTGTTGCCCTTTTCGGGATCGGCCACGCGCGTCTTCCAGCTCACCTTGCCGGTGCGGGCGTCGAGGGCGAGCAGCTGGGCATCGGAGGTGGTGAGGTAGATGCGCCCCGCCCCGTAGGAGACGCCGCGGCTGACCGGCTCCGACAGCTCGAGCCCGGGACCGGCGAGGAAGTCGACCGGGGGCGAGTAGGTCCAGCGCACCCTGCCGGTGACGGCGTCGACGGCGAAGACCTGATCGAGCCCGGTGTCGTAGTACATGGTGCGCCCGACCACGATCGGGAACGTCTCCCAGGCGTTCTGCCCCTGCCCGCCGGGGCGGCTCCAGGCGACCTTCAGGTCGCCGACGTTGCCGCGATCGACCTGGTCGAGATCGGCGAAGTGGGTGTTCTCGGGGACGTTGCCCCAGCCGGGCCAGCCGACGTCCGGCGTCGCCTGGTCGTTGCCGCCCCCACACCCGGCGAGGACGACGAGGGCGGCGGCGAAGGCGACCAGGTAACGCACGTCTGTCGGGTCAGGCCTCGAGGACCCGCACCGGCGCGCCTTCGAGGTAGGCGAGCACGTCCTCGACCGCGTCGCTGAAGAAGGTCGCGTAGGTGTCCTCGGTGACGTAGCCGAGGTGCGGGGTCAACACCGTGCGCGGGGCGCTGCGCAGGGGGTGGTCGGCGGGCAGCGGCTCGGTGTCGTAGACGTCGAGGCCGGCCCCCGCGATCGCACCGCTCTCGAGCGCGGCGAGCAGGGCGTCGGTGTCGACGAGCGGCCCGCGCGAGGTGTTGATCAGGTAGGCGCTCGGCTTCATCGCGGCAAGCTCGGCGGCGCCGACCAGGCCGCGGCTGCGCTCACTCAGCTTGTAGTGGACCGAGACGATGTCGGCGCGTTCGAAGAGCTCGAGCTTCTCGACCGGCTCGGCGCCTGCGTCCTCCGCCGCCTGCCGGTTCAGGTTCTGGCTCCAGGCGAGCACGTCCATGCCGAAGGCGTCGGCGATCGTCGCCATCCTCCGCCCCAACCGGCCGAGCCCGACCAGCCCGAGCGTCGCGCCATCGAGGTCGCCGCCGATCGTCGTCTGCCAGCCGCCTTCGCGCATCGACGCGTGCTCGGCGGGGATCGAGCGCACGAGCGCGAGGATCAGCCCCCAGCTCAGCTCGGCGGTCGGCGGGCCCTTGATGCCGGTGCCGCAGACCACGATGCCCTGGGCCTGGGCGGCCTCGATGTCGATCGCGGCGTTGCCCATCCCGGTGGTGATCAGCAGCTTCAGGTCGGGGAGGCGCTCGAGGATCGCGGCCGGGAGCGGCGTGCGCTCGCGCATCGCGACGACGATCTCGGCGCCAGAGAGCGCTTCGACCAGCTCGTCGGCGTCGTCGATATGGCGCTCGAGGGCGACGACCTGCCACTCGTCCGGCACTCGATCCCAGCCGCCGTAGTCGAGGGCGACGCCCTGGTAGTCGTCGAGCAGCACGATCCGTTTCACCCCCCGAGCCTTGCACACGGCTAGATTCAGCGGCGTGACTTTCCTCGCCTCGCTTCTCGCGATCCTCAGCATGGCCGGAGCGCATCACCCGCTGGCGGGGAAGGTCGTCGGCATCGACCCGGGCCACAACGGCGGCAACTTCTCCGATCCCTCGTTCATCGACCGGCCGGTCTGGAACGGTCGCGAACGCGAGGCCTGCGACACCACCGGCACCGAGACGGACGGCGGCTACACCGAGGCGCGCTTCAACTTCAACGTGGCGATGTACCTGCGCGCCTACCTGGTCCGCGAGGGCGCCAAGGTGGTGATGACGCGACGGACCAACCACGGCGTCGGCCCCTGCATCGACCGGCGGGCGCAGATCCTGAACAAGGCCGGGGCCGACGTGGCGATCGACATCCACGCCGACGGCGGTCCGCCGTCCGGCCGCGGCGTCGCCGTCCTCACCCCGGTTCCCGACGGCCCTAACGACAAGGTGATCGCCGCCTCCCGGCGATTCGGCCGGATCCTCCTCCACCGCTACACGGCGCTCACCGGCGTCCCGACCTCCAACTACGACGGCACGAACGGGCTCGCCCCTCGCGACAACCTCGCCGGGCTGAACCTCACCACCGTCCCCAAGGTCCTGATCGAGTGCGTGAACATGCGCAACGCCGGCGAAGCCGCGCGCCTGGTGAAGCCCTCCTTCCAGAAGCTGGCGGCGAAGTCGATGGCCGAGGCCATCACCGGATTCCTAAAGTCGCGCTGACGCGCTGCCGATCCTGTATCCGAAAGATACGGAGGCGTACCACAGTTGGTGGGCGCCCGAGTGACAACCGGACCGGGAGTGACGACCCATGTACTCGAACGATTCGCCGAGATGGCTGCGCCGGGTGAGCATCTGGCACGAGGACGGGCGCCCCGGCGCCTGCGGACTCGCCCAGGTGGGCAGGGCCGGGGGCTTTCCGTGGTTCGAGCTGGTCTGCGGGGTCGGGGAGACCGAGGAGGTCTTCGAGACCCTGCGCCGCCACTGCCCGGGCCTGACCCAGGTGATGCTGGAAGACCTGCTGACGCCCGACGACCTCCCCGACGGCAAACCGTACGGGGACAGCGGGATCGAGCTCGCCTCGACCTTCAGCGTCGTCGCCGAGCGGGGGGAAGACGAGGGACCGGTCGAACGCGGCAAGCCGCGGCGGGTCGGGCGCCTGACCTTCCAGCCGGTCGAGCTGATCGCCGGGGACGACTGGCTGATCAGCTGCTGGCATCCGACCCGGACCTTCGAGGGCTCCGAGAAGGTCGCCGACGGACCGGCCGGCTCGGCCGAGGCGGTCTTCCGCGGCGTGGTCGAGCGGTGGCACCGCGGCAGGCGCGGGTCCCCGGCCGACCTCGGCGTGGCGGTGATGCACGAGCTCGCCCTCACCTACGTCCCGGCGCAGCGTGAGCTCGTGCTCTGGCTCGAGGACTGGGAGATGACCCTCTACCGGGCGGACGAGAAGGCCGACGACGCTCAACTCACGGCGCTCTGGGGACTGATGACGATGATGCGCAAATGGCTGACGCCGCTGAACCGACCCGGCCTCACCAAGGACATCGCCAAGGCCTGGCTGCCCGCGACCGACCACGAGGCCGTGATCGACGTCGACCGTCGCGTCGACCGGGCGCTGGACGGCCTCGCCAGGTTGAGCGAGACGCTGCGCGGCGCCTTCGGCCTCCTCCACGTCGAGCAGACCGAGGAACAGCGAAAGCGCGAAGAGCGCTCGGCGCGGCGGCTGGAGACGCTCGCCACCGTGTTCCTGGTCCCGACCCTGGTCGTCGGCTTCTACGGCGCCAACACCTGGGTCCCGGGCGAAGGGCGCCACTGGGGCTTCTACGTGATGGTCGGCGTGCTCGCGGTGCTGAGCTGCGCGGCGCTGTTCGCGCTGCGCCGGAGCCACGGTGGCGAGGCGGCGACCGAGCTTCCCTAAGCTCCCGCCGGTCTTCCCCCCACCGGACAGGAGCCCCATGCCCAAGACCAGTGCCTACGGCGCGCAAGCGTCGGACCAGCCGCTCACCTCGCTCGCGATCGAGCGGCGCGAGCCCGGCCCCCGCGACGTCGCGATCGACATCCTCTACTGCGGCGTCTGCCATTCGGACCTGCACTTCGTCCGCGGCGAGTGGGGCCAGAAAGAGTGGCCGATCGTCCCCGGGCACGAGATCGTCGGCCGGGTCACCGCCGTCGGCGCGGAGGTCGAGGGCTTCGAGGTCGGCGATCTGGCCGGGGTCGGCTGCATGGTCGACTCGTGCCGCACCTGCTCGGCCTGCGAGGAAGACCTCGAGCAGTTCTGCGAGAACGGCAACACGCTCACCTACGGCAGCGAGGAGAAGCAGACCGGGCGCACCACCCAGGGCGGCTACTCCGACGACATCGTCGTCGACCAGGACTTCTGCCTGCACGTCTCCGCCGACGTCGACCCCGCCGCCACCGCGCCGCTGCTCTGCGCCGGGATCACCACCTACTCGCCGCTCCGCCACTGGAACGTCGGCGAGGGCTCCCGGGTCGGCGTCGTCGGGCTCGGCGGCCTCGGCCACATGGCGGTGAAGCTGGCCAAGGCGATGGGCGCCGAGGTGACGCTCTTCACCACCTCGCCGGAGAAGGCCGACGACGCCCGCGCCCTCGGCGCCGACCACGTGGTCATCTCCAAGGACACCGACCAGATGGCGGCCGCGGCGGGCTCGCTCGACCTGATCATCGACTCGGTCGCCGCCCCCCACGACCTCGACGCCCTGTTGACGACGCTGGGACGCAACGGGGCCCTCGTCCTCCTCGGCGCCCCCGCCGAACCGCACCCGATGCCGAACGTCTTCAGCTTCCTCCGCGGCCGCCGCTCCCTCAGCGGCTCCCTGATCGGGGGCATCGCCGAGACCCAGGAGATGCTCGACTTCTGCGCCGAGCACGACGTCGTCGCCGACATCGAGACGATCCGGATGGACCAGATCGACGAGGCCTACGACCGGATGCTGGCGGGCGACGTCAAGTTCCGCTTCGTGATCGACATGGAGTCGATGCCGGCGGCCGTCTGAGGCACCGGGCCACGGCCCCGATCCCGATCGAGGCTTGCACCGCCGCCGAGGCGGCGTAGGATCGGGGTCGTGCCTGGGAAGCACGCGGACAAGGCGACGCGAGCGCGGTCGTTCGGGGCGGCCGCCGACGCCTATGAGCGGGCGCGTCCCGGTTATCCGGATGCGGGGGTCGACTGGCTCCTGCCGGAGGGGGCGCGGACGGTGCTCGACCTCGGCGCCGGGACGGGGAAGCTGACCCGGTCGTTGGTCGCCCGCGGGCTCGAGGTGATCGCGATCGAGCCGCTCGCCGAGATGCGGGAGACCCTGGCCGCGAGCGTGCCCGAGGCACGGGCGCTGGCGGGGACCGCGGAGGAGATCCCGCTCCCGGACGACAGCGTCGACGCGATGACGGTCGCGCAGGCGTGGCACTGGGTCGACCCCGAGCGGGCGACGGCGGAGGCGGCGCGGGTGCTCCGGCCGGGCGGCACGCTGGGGCTGATCTGGAACCGCCGCGACGACCGGGTCGACTGGATCGTCAAGCTGACCGAGGTCATGGGCAGCGCCGAGGTCGAGGTGATGGACATGGACGCGGTCGAGATCGGCCCGCCCTTCGGCCCCACCGAAAGCTTCGTCACCGACTGGGCGCGCCCGATGGACGTCGACCTGCTGGTCGACATGGCCGCGTCGCGCAGCTACGTGATCACCGCCACCCCGCGTCGCCGCCGCGAGATCCTCGACGGGGTGCGCCAGGTCGTCGAGGCCGACCCGCACCTGGGCACCGAATTCGACCTCCCCTACCGGACCTTCTGCTACAAAGCCGCCCTCCCCGGGTAGCTGGGGGGCGTGAAGAGAGCAGCGACCGCAGTCCTGAGCCTCCGCGTCGCCTACGGTGCCGCGCTCCTCATCGCCCCCGGCAAGGTGGCGGGCAACCGCTGGCTCGGGCCCGGCGCCAACCAACCTGCCGCCACCGTCGCCCTCCGCGGCCTCGGCGCCCGCGAGATCGCCCTCCACGGCATCGCCCTGGTCGAGCTCGCCCGCGGCGGCCCGGTCCGCCCCTACCTGGCCGCGAGCTTCCTCGGCGACCTCGCCGATATCGCCGGCACCTTCATCTCCCGCGATGGCCTCCCCTCGGGAAGCGCCGCCGCAACCGCCGCGGTGGCCGGCGGCTCCGCGGCACTCACCGCCGCCGTCGCGGCGGGCCTGGACGAGTAGCGGCGGTCCTCAGGCACAAGCGCGCCGCCTGAGCCGCGACGCCTCGGCCTCAGCGGCCGGTCTGTTCGAAGGTGTGCTGGTACTGGGTCTTTTCGCCGTTGCCGTAGATCGATTCGATCTTCTGCTGTTGGCGGCAGGGCGGGGCCGGGGCATTCGCGGTGCCCGACCCTTCGGCGAACGCGAATTTCTCCAGGTTCTTCAGCAGTTCTTCGGCTTTCGTCGCGCGTTCCGCGGCGGTGAATTCTTCGCCAGTGGCTTTGAATCGACGGACGTGTTCGAGGAAGGCCGGGTTGGTCACGGCGTTTGCTTCGATTTCCGCGTTCAGACCGGAGGTGCAGTTGGCGGTGTTGAAGCTGGGTAGGCCATGGAGGATTTCTTCGGCCCAGCCGGGTTCGCTGTAGGCGCTGTTGCGATTGATCGCGAGGCGGGACGGATAGCTGGCCAGCGATTCGGCGTTGATCGGGCCCATCGTGCGCAGGAAGTGGATCTGCTGGCCGGTTTCGGGGTTGGTTTCCGTCACCTTGGCGTTGGCGGCCACCGAGAGGTTGCCGAAGAAGGCGGTGACCTCACGTTTGTAGAGATCGAGGCCCGTCACGATCGGGTTCAGGTTGCGGACGAACGGGTCCACGGCACGCAGGAGCGGCGGGAAGTCGTCGCGGAAGAGCTTGCGCAGGGCCGGGAAGCCGGTCGGCGCCAGTTTCTCCACCGCGGGCAGGGCTTCGAAGAGCTTCTTCGCTTCCGGCGCCAGTTCGCCGAACTTGATCAGCGTCGGCGAGAGTTCTTCGGCCACCGGCACCAGCTGCTTCGACAGCGGGTCGGCGTTGGTGGCGAAGCCCTGCAGGCGATCGACGGTCAGGCGGGACTCGTCGAGGAAGGTCGGGAAGGCGCGGAAGAGCGCTTCGATGTCTTCGTTGCGATTCGCGGTCGACTTGAAGAGTTCGTTCGAGCTGCGGATCAGGTCGGCGAGTTCGCCTTCGCGACCGCGGAGAGCTTCGAAGGTCTTCGCGCCGTTGCTGAACAGTTTCGAGACCGCCAGCTTCTGACTGTTGAGGACGCGGAAGAGACCTTCGTATTCCTTGAAGGTCGGTTCGAAGTTGCCGATCGCGTAGGAGAGGTTCTGTCCCTGCCCTTCGATCGCCACCGCCGCTTCCTGCATCCAGGTTCGGAAGGCCCGCCGCGTTTCCGGGTTGAAGGCCTGGAAGATCTCGTCGAGCTGGACCGATTCGGCGACCTGGGCGGAGGGCAGCTCGGCACCGTCCTTCATCGCCGGTTCGCTCTTGGAGCCGGGCGAGAGTTCGACGTAGGTCTCCCCGAGGAGCGTCTTCGTGCGCAGGATCGCCCGCGTTCCCTGCGGCAGCGGCGCGTACTTGTCGTCGATGTTCAGCAGCGCGATCGATTCGTGGCCGTTGGGGCCGAGTTCGATGTTTTCGACTTTGCCGACGTCGACGCCGGAGATCCGCACGTCCGACTGTTCGGCCAGCTGCGAGGCCTCGGTGAAGGGGACCGTCACCTGGTAGCTCTTCGCTTTGAACGGCGTCGGCCCACCGAAGGCGACCCAGAGGAAGAGCAGGATCCCGAAGCAGGACAGCGCGAAGGCGGTGATCACGAGGAGCTGCGTGGTGCTGGGGGCGCGCTTGCTCATTTGATCGCTTCCGCCCGTTTCTTCGACGTATCGCAGTGGCCGGGACCGCCGTAGGGGTTCGGGAGTTCAGGCGCGCGAGGAGAGCCGACCAATTCGAGCAGCGTGAGGAGCTGTTCCTTTTTCGTGTATTCGAGGATGCCGCCGGCGAGAGTCGCCCCGGTGCAGCTGATGTTCACCTGACTGCGCAGCAGGGCGCCGCCGCCGTCTTCGAGGCTGAAGGCGGAGTTGAAGTCGTGGTTCGCCCAGGGCAGGTAGAAGAGGTAGCTCTGCTTGCCCTTCGGTTTGTAGGCGAGTTCGTTGAAGAATGAGTTGAGGCCTTCGATGCTTTCGCCAAAGCCGCGCACGGTCTTCTCGAGCGGCTTCGAGCCTTCGTTGGCGGCGGTCAGCAGAGGCCGGATTTCCCGCGTGAAGGGGCGGATCCCGTCGCGGATCGGCGCGGTGGTTTCGCGGAAGAGCTTCTCCGTCGCCTTGAAGGCCGGGGTCGAGGCCTGTGCCTGCGGGATCAGCTTGGTCAACGTCGGCAGGGCGACCGTCGAGAATTCGTTCGAGCTCGCCAGGCCTTCCTTCGCCACCTTCAGGGTTTCCGGGAACTGTTCGAAGGCTTCTTCCAGCGCCACCTGCTGGTTGGCGAAGTTGCCGAGCGCCTTTTCGGAGGAACCGACGAAGCGGCGGATCTGCGAGTCGTGCCTGCCGAGTTCGGTCGTCAGTTCGCCGAAGTCGTGGATCACCTTCGCCAGCTCGGTGCGCCGGCCGGCGATCGCTTTGTTCAGTTTCGCCGTGTACTCGACGAACGGCTCGAAGCGGCGCAGCGCGTTGCCGAGCTGGACCCCGCGACCGCCGATTCCCTGGGCGCCGCCTGCGACCAGCAATTGGATGTACTGGCGCGTATCGGCGTCGAGGCTGTTCCACAGTGCTTCCAGTTGGACGTTCGCTTCGGTCTGGGCGAGCGGGAAGCGGTGGCCGTCCTTGACGTGTTCATCGCCGGAGCCGGGTTCGACCTCGACGGTCATGTCGTTGAGGCCGGTTTTCGGGCGCAGCAGGAAGTGCGCGTCGGGGTGGATCAGCTTCATGTACTTCGGCTCGATCGACATCCCGACGACCGCGTGGCCGTCTTCGAGCTCGACCGAGGAGACCTTGCCGATCTGCAGCCCGGCGACGTCGACCGCCTGACCCTGACCCGGGGTGACCGCCTGGGCCGTGGTGAATTCGGCCGAGATGCTTTCGAATTCTTCGCCCACGAGCGGCAGCCACGACGGCAGCGAGGCCTTCTGCTCGGTGAAGATCCCGAGCATCATCACGATCCCGACCAGGGCGAGGACGAAGATCGCGATCGTGTCCGTACGGTGTCCGCGGGCCTGCCGGGTGAGCCAGGCACGGAAGTGACCGATGCGGCTGCGCCGTTCGGGCGTCTCGGTGGGTTTGGGAGTCTGCTCGGCCATCAGCGCTGAGTCACCACCGTCACGCCGGTCGGACCCACCTGGCCGGGACCGCCGTTGACGTCGGGCACCGAGTTGGTTTCGCAGCGGACTTCCGGCTTGCTTTCCGGCATGCCCTGCAGCTGCGGCTGGACTCCGAGCGGCTCTTCGATCGTGCGCGAGAACTGGTGTTGCAGCGGCGGCTTGTTCTTGTAATTCGGATTGAATTCTTCGACCAGGACCGGCCCGCCGCCGCCTTGCGCGCGCACGTAAGGGCCGTTGCCGTCGAAGTTCTGGCTGACGCTGGCCAGGTCGGACAGGAGGCGCCAGAAATCGCGGTAGTTCGGACCACCGTCGCCGAACCGGTCGTTGATCGGGATTTCGGAGGTGGGCACCAGCACCTTCGTGGTGCACTGGCTGAGCTGGTTTGCCTGCGGCAGGGCCAAGGTCTTGCCTTCGTGGGCCGCGCCCGCCAGGCCCGGGGTCGATTCGGCCAACAGCTTGACCGCCCCGCCGGCCTCCTTGCCGGAGAGGAGCGGTCGCACCTGGTCGAGCCACGGTTTCGAGGAGTTGATCAGGCCCGGGAGCTCGGCGACCGCCGGGGTCAGCTCGATCGCGTAGGTGCGCAGCGGCGGCAGCGAGCGGTCGAGGCTGATCAGGGACGTGTGCGCGGTCTGCAGGGTCGGCGCGAGTTCGCGGACCGTCGCCTGGATGTTTTCCGACTGGTTGGCGAGCGCCCCGGTGAAGACTTCGAAGTTGTCGATCAATCCCTGCAGCGCGGCCTGGTCGGCGCTGAAGGCATTGAAGGTGCGGGCCGAGCCGGAGACGAGCTTCGCCAGATCGTTCTTCTGGGTCCCGGTCAGCGCCTCGGTCACCTGAGCGCTGTATTTGCCCGCTTCGCCGCCGTACTGGAAGGTCTTGTTCAGCGCTTCACCGCCGCTCAGGCCTTTCACCTGGGGCAGCTGGTCCGCGTCTTCGGCGGCGCTCGGTCGGTGGGTGAGCGCATTGCCGTAGCTCTCCAGCAGGCGCCCGAGGTCGGCACGGACCGGCGACTGCAGCGCGGTCAGCACTTCGTCGATCTGCACCGCGGTCGAGGTGTGGCTGATCGGGATGGTCCCGTCACTCGCCAGTTCCGGCGAGCCGGGGCTCCCGGGGTCGAGATCGATGAAGAAGTTGCCCTCGAGGAAGATCCTCGGTTTGACGGTCGCGAAGGCGTCCTTGTGGATCGGGCGCCCGGAGTCGTCGACGGTGAACGTGATCGTGGTCGCGTCGCCGTCGCGTTCGGTCTTGATCACTTTCCCGACTTCCACCCCGGCGATCCGCACCGGCGATTTCAGCGAGATGTTCGCCGAGTTGGTGAAGGTCGCCTTCAGCTCGTAGCCGTAGCTGGTGAACGGGATGTGTTTGGTGAAGGCCAGGTACGGGCCGATCGTGAAGATCAGGATGAAGATCACCGCGATCAACCAGTTCGGCATGCGATTGCCACGCCGCCGCTTGCGCACCACGGCGCCGTCCCCCGCTTTGGTCGGTTTGGCGTCGGGGCTCATTCCTGTTCCACCGGTTCTTCTTCGCCTTCTTCGCTCGGCTGCGACTTTTCGAGCGTTTCGGTGCCGAGGAGCTTGGTCTGGCCGATGACCGTCCTGCCCGGCACGTATGACGCGTTGCCCGCTTCACAGATGTTTTCCTGACCAGGTGCCGCAGTTCGCGGGAACGCGTTGAAGTGAAGGTGATTCCCCCCTGGCCCTTCGGCCGGCGCCCCGGATTGGCCGCCCTCGGAGTTCGGACCTTCGGCGGGCTGGAACGCGAGCACATTGAGCCACTTGCCGTACTTATTTCCGGTGCTGTTCGACGCAGACAGGTTGCTGAGGAACAGGGAACCGTAGAAGCACTTGGTCTGGGCCGGGACGATGTATTCGAGCGGTTCCTTGAGGTTCTTGTTCAGGTCCGTCAACAGGTCCAGGCCGGTGAAGACGCCTTCCGACTGTTGGAAGGCGAGCAGCGCTTCGGCGGTCGGCAGCAGCTGGTTGTTCAGCACCGGCGACGCGTTCAACGCGGGGATCCCCGCCTGCAGAGATTCGGCGATGATCGGCGAGGTTTCCTGCAGCGCTTTCGCGCCCGGCCGCAGGGCGGTGAAGAAACGGGCCGTGTCGCGCAGGAACGGGTTGATCTTCGGCAGCCCGGCGTTCACGGTTTCCAGCGTCGGCGGGCTCTTCTCAATCGTTTCCTGGATGTAGGGGCGGGAGACGTTGGCGAACGCCTTGAAGGTCTGGTCGAGGACGACGAACATGCTCGCCTGCTCCTGGGCGACCGGCGCGACCGTCGCCGAGAGTGCCTCGAGCGCTTTGAAGAAGCCGCTGAAGTTGGTGCTCGGAGCCGCCAGGGTGGCGGCCGCCGGCTCGCCCTGTTCGACCAGGCCGCGCAACGCGCCGATCGCTTCGTTCAGCTGTGGCCCGCGGCCCGCGAGCGCGTTGCCGAAGCCCGCCAGGTTGCGCTGGATCGCCTTGCGGGTCTGCGTGTTGAACATGTCGAAGAATTTGTCGATGTCCCCTGGTTCGGGCGTCGCATAACGGACCGGGATCGTTTCGCCCGCCTTGAGCGGTGCGGTACCGGTGCCCGGGGTGATCTGCAGGTACTTCAGCCCGAGCGGGGATTTAGGCCGGATCAGGAGGGTGGACCCCTTCGGGATCGGTTCGGCGCTCTTGTCGAGGCTCAGCGTCAGTTCCGCCTCCACCGCGCCGTTCTTCAGCTGCACCGGCACCACCGACTTGACCACCCCGACCCGGGCGCCGCCGATCCTCACCTCGTTCGCCTTCACCAGTGCGTCGGCGTTCGGCACCCGCGCCTTCAGGTCGTAGGTCGAGACGAAGGGCAGGCCGTTGTTCGCGTTGTAGGCGAGGAAGATGGCGACGATGATCACCAGGACGGTCACCGCGCCGACCAGGACCGGGCTCACCGCGAATCCTCCGTTCCGGTTCCTCATTCGCCCTGCCCCAGGAGGTAGTTCAGAAGCGGTTCGGTACCGCCTTCGGATTCTTCGGCTTCGCCGAGCCCCGCTTCTTCTTCGGCTTCCCGTTCCCCACGGAGGCGTTCGGCGGGCGCCGACGATTCGGTCGACCGCGCGGTACCGAGGCCTGAGGTCGGGCCGGCGGCGGTATTGCTCTGCGCGATCGTGCCGCCGCTCTTTTCGGCCTTGCTTTCTTCAAGCAGTTTCAGAAGTTCGGCGACCGAGGCCTGCGAGTCCTGGGCGATGCTGGCGTTGGGGCCGTTGTAGTTGCCGTCACAGCCGGAGGTCCCGGCCGCGCTGGTGACGTAGTCGGTGCAGTTGCTGAGGGTCGCCAGGGCGCGGCCGTAGTGGCCGTACTTGTCGAACCCGTTGAACGAGCCCGCGGAGTTGTAGATCAGCTCGTTCAGGCGCTGCCACCCTCCGGTTTCGACCAGGCTGCCGAAGAGCGCGGCCAATTCCGTCGTCGGCACGACCCCGGTCTTCGCCAGCTTGCTCGCCGTCTTCACCACCGGCGTCGACTGGGCGAACACCGGGCCCGAGCCTTCGCCCGCGGTGGCGAGGCTCTTCAGCGCGACGGTCGTCGCTTCCGAGAACGGGGTGAGGGTGCGGGTGGCGGTGGTCAGCGACGGTGCCGCTTCGCCGAGGTCTTCCAGCAGCGGCGTGCCCGCGTCGGAGAACTGCTTCAGGTTCTTCATCGTTTCGCGGAACTCGACCAGGAAGGTCGGGAACTTCTGCAGCGCCGATTCCAGTTCGGCGCCGTGTTCGGCGCTCGCTTCGGCCGCTTCGCCGGAGTGGGCGAGGAAGCCGACCACGTGTTCTTTTTCGCGGGTCAGCGGTTCGAGGATTTCCTGCGAGTCGGCCGCCAGCTGGGCCAGCTGATCCTTCTGTTCGGTCAGCTCGCCGAAGAGCTTGTCGACCGAGCGCAGGGTCGGGTTGGCGCCCTTGATCGCGGCCTCCAGATCCTGGCCGCGCCCGGCGAGGCCGGCGCCCAGTTCGTTGAAGATCAGCCGGAAGCGCTGTGCGTAGGGCAGCGAGTTGATGTTGTTGATCAGGTCGGGGTCGACCGTGGTCTGGTTGCGGCCGAGCGGCAGGAGGTACTGGCCCGCGCCCGGTTCGCCGCTCGGGATCTGCTTCAGCGGCGGAGGCGGTTGCCGGCCAGGTGGGCGCGGATCGGTCGGATAGCAGTTGACGTACTTCTCGCCGATCAGCGACTGCGGCCGGATTTCGCAGTGCGCGTCCTGGCGGAAGTCCTGGAAGCTCGGGTCGGAGATTTCGAGCTCGATGATCGCCTTGCCGGGGACGTCGACGAACTTGCCTTCCTTTTCCGCGGTCGGTTCACCGGGCAGGGAGACGCTGACCGCCTTGATCGTGCCGACGTTGGCGCCCGCGACCCGCACCTGCTCGCCCGCGACCATGAACGACCCGTTGCTGAAGACGGCCCGGACGACGTAGCCTTCGCCGGACCCGCCGCCCGAGATCAGGACGATCGCCGCGACCACGGCCGCGACCACCACCAGCCCTGCGATCAGCTTCCTCATCCGCCCGTCCCCTGGTTCACGTTGCATTCGGACGGGTTGACGGAGCTGCCGCCGTGGGGCGGGTTCACGTAGGGGTTCGAGGCATCCGCGGCAGGCTGGGTGGCGCCACCCGGGCAGCGGCGCGGGGTCGAGGTCGAGGTGAAGCCGTCGAACTGTTCGCCGCGCGTGATCGGGACCAGCTTGCCGCCGTCGTACTTGAAGAGGTTCGCTCCCGAGATCGACGCGCGGACGTAGTTGCCGTTGCCGTCATAAGCGGCCGTGGCGGCGCCCAGGTGCCCGAGCGCGTTGAAGAGGTCGGGCGTGTAGGAGCGGGCGAAGGTCAGCTGGGGCTGGAAGGCGGCGATCGCCGCTTCGGCGTGGGGGAAGGTCTTCGAGGCCCGCTGCTGCACCGAGGGCAGTTCCTTCAGCAGCGAGGTCGTGTCGTTGTAGGGGCCGGGACGGTCCAGCGCCAGGGTCAGGTTCTGGGTGAAGGGGATGAACTTGTTCAGCACCGGCCGCAGTTCGGCGAGGAACGGGGCCAGTTCCTTCGTCGCCGGCTTGGCCGTGTTGATCAGCGGTTCGACGTCGTCGAGCGCGGCCCTCAGGTTGACGAAGGTCGTGTTCGACTGGCGCATCACCGGCGGCAGCTCTTCCAGCGACCTTTCCAGCGCGACGTTCTCACGGCTGATCGCGCCGAAGGCCTGGTTGGCGTTGGAGATCGCGTTCGAGAGCTGTTCGCCCCGCCCGGCGACCGCGCTGGTCAGGTTGCTGGAGCTGACCAGGAATTTCGAGAGCAGGTCTTCGTCGGCGTTCAGTTCCTTGGCGAATGCCGTCGCCCGGTTCAGGGCGGTGCCGAAGTACTTGTAGCTTTCGTTCGCTTCCGGGCCGCGACCGGCGTAGATCTGGCCGTTGCCCTTGATGAAGTTCTGCAGGCCTTCGCGCACCTTCGGCGGGAAGCTGTTGAAGAGCTGGTCCACGTCGACCGGCGTCGTCGTCGAGGCGAGGCCGAGCGTCGCGCCTTCGTCGAGCGCCGGATCGCTGTTCGGCCCCGGGCTGATCGAGACGTAGTGGTTGGCGACCCCCGACAGCGAGGTCGCACGGATCACAGCCGTCGTCCCTTCGTGCAGCTCCTGTTCGACTTCGACGTGGACTTCGGCCAGGTTTTCCGGGCTGAGGTCGATCCCGGTGACGCTCCCGACCGGGGAGCCGCCGATCATCACCTGGTTGTCGTTGACCAATTGGCCCGCGTTCTGGAACAGCAGCGTGTACTTGTGGCCGCCGCCGCCGCTGAAGAGGACGACGGCAAGGACGATCACCACCACCGCAAGGGCGCCGATCGCCGCAATGCGCGCTGGGGTGGTCCCTCGGCTCGGAGCCGAGTTTTTCTCCTCGCCTTGGGGTTTCGCAGCCACAGGTCGTCGCCTGCCCCTCCCTGGCCCCCTTGACCCTGCGGACGGGCGCGCGAATCGTACCCGAGCCGATCCCCGCCAAAAGGCGCCAGAGCGGGGACTTAACGGTAAATCAACGCGCTACTCTGGCCGGCCGGAGCGGTTGGGGGACAGGGGAGGCGACTTGCACATTTTTCGACCAGGAGCAATCTCAATGCATAAGCGTTTCAGTCTGATCGTGAGCCTTGCCGCCCTCGCGGCGATCGCGATCCCGGCCTCGGCCGCATTCGCCGGGGAAACGGTCACCGGACCCGACGGCAACACCCAGTCGATCGAAGCCTCGGTGGCGCCCAAGGGGCTCTACAAGAAGACGGCCTCGCCCGCGGCGCTGAACGTCGAGGTGAAGACCGGCAAGAGCGACGGCGGCGTTCCGAGCGCGCCCGTCCACGACGTCATCGACTTCGACCAGAACCTCACGCTGGCAACCAAAGGGCTGCCCACCTGCACCGCCGCGCAGCTGCAGAACACGACCACCGAAGCGGCCGAAGCAGCCTGCGGCAAGGCCAAGATCGGCAGCGGCTCGGCGACCACCCTGCTCCCCCTCAGCGTCCTCTACAACGAGCCGACCAAGGTCACCGCCTTCAACGGCGCCCCGCAGGGCGGCAAACCGGTGGTCCTCCTGCACGCCTTCGGCACCAGCCCGATCCAGACCACCCTGGTCCTCGTCGGCGTCGTCTCCAACTTCGGCAAGGAAGGCTACGGCCCCCGCCTCGACGTCTCGATCCCGCCGATCGCCGGCGGCGCCGGCGTGATCACCGATTTCAAGGTGAAGATCCAGAAATCCTGGACCTACAAGGGCAAGAAGATGAGCTTCGTCAACGCCAAATGCCCCGCCTCGAAGAAGCTGAAGTACCGCGGCGCCTTCACCTACGCCGACGGCACGACGATCAACGCCGACTCGACCCAGACCTGCACGCCGAAGGCCGAACCGCGAGCTCCGGCGCGGCCGCGCTGACGCCCGAGGCGAGGGACGCAAGGGTTTTCGGGAACCCGGCCGTCTCGGCCACGGCCCTGGCTGGCTGTGGCCGTGGCCGAGACG
>JAOTRH010056540.1:0-18938 GCA_034768845.1 Heliamphora exappendiculata
AATTTTCAAACTTCAGCTGACTTCGTCATCTCGCGTTTGAGGGGGAATGTTGGAATATTAAATTTAGATTGATTAGATTGATTCTGATTTGATTCTATTGTATCTCCTTTATTGTTTATCCCTATTCGCCTATAAATATGCCATATATTGTACAGTTTTAAATAAACAGAAAATATATAGTTTTCAATTTTTCACAGATGAAAGAAATATGAATTACTTTTGAGATTTTTTCTTTTAAATAAAATGTTACAAAAAGTTTCACCAAATTAAATGTTTTTTTATAATAATAATATATGTATAAATTTTTTGGACACGTGAGCAGCACATGCCAAGCAAGGTGTGCCCCAAAGTAGGGTTGGGCTGGGCATAAATCTTTGTGGAACTTGTTCCATTGCACTTTCTAGTTTCCACAATAAAGATTTCTTTCAAACTTATGCTTTGATTGGAAACTTTAGTTTTTTAGCTTTTTGATTAAAAATATAAAAAAATTTAAGATTGCCTATTTGGCTAAAAAACTATAAAAAAAAAATCAAATCAAAATACAAACTCCTAAAATATTTTATTCAAACTCCACCACTTTTAAAATACAATAATATTCTTTATTCATAACTTATTTACTTCCACTACTAACTACATATAATTATTAAAATCAAATTTATAGAATAGTAAAATTGTCTATTTTAAACAAAAAACAAAAAGCTTAATTTTTTATCCAAACAACAAAATTTAAAAAATCTAGCTTAAAAATTGAGTTGCCAAGCAATCTACTTTGAATCTAATTTAGCTTTTTAGCTAAAAATACAAAAAAGAAAAAAAGTTAACTTTTAAGTCTCTTGCCAATCGGGCCCTTAGTATGCATTTAAAATTTGCACAATATATATATATATAATTGTACTACACAATGTGTATATTTAAAAAAAATTGTAATAAGGCCATATTTGTTTTATTTGAATAGGATAAGAAAAATAATACACATATTTTATATGTTTTTTTTATAAAAAAAAAACTATGGGAGTGTTTTTTAAACTTATGGGAGTATTGAGACTATCTATACTATAGTGTTATTTAGTTAAAATGAGATAAAATACGATATATGAGTTATTATTTTTACCACAATCTAGAGGGAGAATAAATAATACTTTGGGACGGAATTATTGATCCCAAGAATTTTGAATTTTGAATTTTTATATGAGAATTAATAATTCAATTTGGTGAAGATTAACATGACCTAACTTCAAAAAGTTAAATTGGCCTTTTAATTAGAAGTTCTGACTCCTAAACATGGCCCAAGTTCGTACAAAGAATTCTTAGCTTTAGAACTTATAATAATAGAACGTGGCATTCTTCAAAGATTGAGGAACAAAAAGAGATTTATTAAGATAATTTTGTTATTCAATTTTTTTTGGGTACTAAATATAAAAAATTCATTTTATTGGATTGTTCTTCTACCTCTCGTTAACGTGATTAAATTAAAATTGGCAACTCTGTTTTTTAAAAATTATAGTTTTTGGAGTTTTTTTTTTAATTGAATGATTGGTTTTAATGAAATACTATTTTTGTTAAATGAACTTATGACTCCCCATTAGTAATGGAGCAACTTTATTATTGTGCTAAGGATCACTATCTAATTCAATTTTTATTAAGTTGAATCATTTGAATTTTTATTAAGTTGAATCATTTGAGTACCGATCGCCAATCTCTATCATTTAATTCTATGGAACTAGTAACCTAAATTAATATAAATAGGCTTCTCTACTGTAAAAGCAACAAGCTATTTACTTAAAGATAAGAGAAAAAAACTCTTAATTCTCAAAGTTTAACTCTGAAGATTAAGAATTATGAGTCAGCCAACCTTAAGCCAAAGAGCTCGGTGCTACTACAGCAGAAAAGTCCAACTCAATTAATAACCATGCTTTAGGCCAAATGCAAGCAATATTAATAAGGTTTCGTTTGGCAACCGACTTTAAGCTGGCCTTTTTTACCTTTTTTTAAAGTCTAAATAGTCAAAAAGCCTCGTTAGTAATCCAAAGGCTTTTAGCTTTTTTGGTTTTTACATAAATTTTTTTATGTATATTTTTAAAAATATTATAACTTTTATTATACACATCTATTTTTTAATAAAAATTATATTTTTAAAATTTACTTGTCAATATCTATTAAATATGATCTATATTGAATATAAAATTATTTAAAATAAATTTTAAACAATTATAAAAATTTTAAGCCAAAATTTTTGTCTTTCCTTATTGTATTTTGATTTAAAGTCACTCGTATGTTTCACAAATGAACCTTTTGCTTAATTGGTTAAAACGAATGTAAACAAAAAATTATGACATAAAACCATATTACCAAACAAGGCCTAAAAGAAAAAAAGTAGCACTTGTCATGTTGAGTAAATCATTTGTGCACACATCACTAATCTCATTCATTTCAATTTTATGGATCTAACCCCTAAAATTGAATACCATAGTTAGTTTAGTTAGACCAAACACAAGGAATAATAATGGGAAAAAGCACATGACATGGGTCTTGTTTGAATTATGCATTTTATTGGTAGATGATTGATTTTAGACTTAAACAAAGCATCACAAACTAGAATTAATCTTTAGCTTCTTTTTGAAGCAAAGGGAAGAAGTGGAAAAGCTAGTGATTTTTTTATTATTATATGAGCTTTCTAATCTTCTTTTTTTTTTTTGACAAATGACAAAACAATGTTTGCTTACCTAGAGACAAGCACAATAGAAAATTTTTGTGAGGCTCTAATCTGCATGCATGCATGCAATGACAAGTTTCTTGAAAGAAACAATCTCAAAATCACAAAAAAAAAAAAACTTAAAACATGTTTTTAGTTGGCCTCTTTTGGACCATTAAAATGTGGATAAAACAAAAAATATAGGAAAAGTTAAACAAGGACTGAATTGATGGCCCAATGTTCCATGGTGGAGCT
Organism: Heliamphora exappendiculata; assembly: GCA_034768845.1. NCBI lineage: Eukaryota > Viridiplantae > Streptophyta > Magnoliopsida > Ericales > Sarraceniaceae > Heliamphora > Heliamphora exappendiculata. The sequence goes on from JAOTRH010056540.1 coordinate 2,948, forward strand.
TTGTGCAAGAAAAAGAAAAAATTCTTATTCTTTGATACCCTTTCCTCTCCACCTCATCTTTTTATTGGAATAAAGCTAATAAAGAAAGGGTATATAATAAAAGTTGATATATATATATATATATATATATAGATTCATGTATGTATATAGAAGACATATTCTTCCAAAAAAGACAGAAAGAGAGAGAATCAGTTGTGTGAATTAAAAAGGGTTAAGCTTCTCTGCGATTCGTAAATCGGATTGCGCTGCATAGTTATGTTGCATTATATCTACCTCGTTCCACTTTATTACTCTAAACATTTTGTTTTATTCCTCTTAGTATATAGATTATCAATATAAAAAAATTAAGTTAATTGGATGCCATTATGTGCACAAAAAAATTACGTTTGTTTTGGGGAAAAAAAGACAATGTTGTCTACCTACCGTTTATTTTTTTAATATAAATATAATTTTTTCATGCATTAAAAGATATTTAATCAATTTAGTTTTTTACATGAATAATTTATATACTAAGAGCAATAAAATGAACAACTTAAACCACTAAAATGGAATTGAGATAAGTTCCACGCGCCGTAATTACACAGTGCAGTCGACAATGTAAACTACAGAGAAGCCAAATCCAATTAAACAATTGCAAAAGAACATGTAAGAACATGGGGCACAGATGTTTTCCAAACTACTGCAAGGAAATTTCTTAACTAAGAAGAACATGTTAAGCATTTTTGGTCAAAGGTTGTTAATAATACCCATTGCTAATGAGAATCCAATGGCAAATTAGAATTAATGATAATTAATGCTAATTTATATCGATTTTATCAAAATATAGTTATGAATACCGTACCGTGCTCGTTAGTACAGTTCTATTCTTATCAATTTAAAGAAAAATTCATACATTAATTACTTAATTATGTACATTTGAAAACATCTCACTAACTATACTGTTAGATCACATGAATTCTTAAGAAAATATATGGTTTAATCTCAAAGTCACACTAGTTGTCCATTTTTCATATATTTTTTTTTACGATTCAATATCGTCTAACTATGTAATTACTAATGTCCAGTTAACTTGGTTTTATGTATAAATAAATTTTTTCATAAATTTTACAATATGAACAATTCAAATTATCAAAATAAATAACCACATACTGCAAAAAGAAATGACAGAATTGATTTGCAAGACACGCATTTTAGCTTTTTGGCTTAATATACAAAAAACTAACATAGCCCATTTGATAAAAAAAAAATCAAAAGTCAAAAGATTACACCAAGACACTAATTTTTAAAATATCATATTTAAACTCCTATCACATTTCAAAACATGATATTTTCTACTTTATAACTTATTTATTACTAATGCTTGTATTTAATCGTTAAAATTAATTATATAAAAGGATAAAACTGTCCAATTTAAAAGTAAAGCAAAAAAATAACTTTTTACTTAATCAATCAAATTCAAAAAAACTAACTGAAAAGTTAATTTATCAAACAATAAACTTTAAATCCAATTTAACCTTAAAAATACAGAAAACACACAAAAAAAACACTTTTAAGTTAATTTAGAATCAAACTCAAGAACAACACAATTTCTTTTGAAAAATGAAATGGAGTAGAATCCCCCTCACTTTATGTATAATTACTATAATGATAATGTTGGGTGACCCACTAAGGCTAACTTTTCACTTTCTTGATGGTATGACCAGAGATGAGAGATTATTCCATAATCTAGGAGTGCTATATGAGAGATTATTATTCCATAATCTAGGAGTACTATGTATTATTTTTATCTGATATTTATATTTAATGATGTAATAAATAATATTTTAAGTAAAATAATATGAATTCATCCTTATGAGATAAATAAAAAATAAAAAAAACTTATTTAATATATATTAAATATTTTTATTTATTAAAAATATGATAAATTATCGCTTACGTAATCTTTGGAGAGCATCTAATAATTTGCCAAGAGAGGGTAAGAGATGAGGAAATGGACCACCCATTGGAGGGTATAGCCATTTGTATTATATTATTCTTGGGGTCCCTGGTGCCACTTAGAGAATAACTGTTTATCTTTTTATCTATTATATATATATTTTGTGCATGACCAATCGTTGACGTACACGTGTAGGTTTTGCCAACATGTTATGCTTGCATAAATGATATTTTCTCCGGAACCGGGAGCGTGCTGTGCCATAATAGGCAGCACGCTCATGTTGTGTTTTAAATAGCATATTTTTTGAATAATTTTTTTATAATTTAATATATTTATTACGTAAAATTTGTTAAATTTATTTAGTATGTGAAAATTTATAATCATTTGATACCTATAGATAATTGACTGAGTAAGATCTCATAATATTATTTTATAAATAAATATTATAATTTTAAAAAAATATTATTAAATAAATATTACTCAATCATTTAGTTAAGGGTATCAAATGAATCTGATTTTTCACATACTAAACAAACTCAACAAGTTCTACGTAATGAACGAATTGAATCATAAATAATTATTCAAAATACATACTTTTTAAAGCTCTGCATGCTATCCATTGAGCGCAGCACGCTTCCGGTCCATTTTCTTCCGTCCCTTTTCGCTTATTGTTTTTTATTTACGAGTTTTTTTTTTCATTTCTAATATAACTTGTGACACAAGAAAGATTTTTTTTTAAACAGCGATTCTTCCTGTCTTATTTCGATAAGTAAATATATTTTTATAATAAGTGAATAATATTTATTAAATATAAAAATATTTTTTTTATTTTTTTATTTTCATCTTTAGTTCTTATTTTTCATATTTTAAATTTTAGTTACTGATCAAACTATGTTATTTTTACCTCTCATTAAAGCCATCCTCTTAAAGCTTACAAATTATTCCCGCTATATTCATGTTCCCACTTTTTACTCAGCTTTTTCTCTCATTCCCACTTAATAAAAGTAGAAATAAGGACAAAACACCATATTTTGGTTCTACTTCGCTCTAATGTCATTTCTAATGCCTTATTTGTCTAGAAATAGGTGTGGAGTTTGAAAAAATAAAAAAAAAAATTAAAACATGAAATATATTTCCTTGTATTCATGTTAAGTTACGAAGTTAACAATTATAGGTTAGCCTCGTTTGGCAACTTGACTTTAAGTTAAGTTTTTTTTACTTAAAATAATTTTAAACAAAATAAGTAAAATATTTATTTAGTGAACCAAATATGTAATTTTAAGTCAAAAGACAATAATTAAAATTTTTTGGCTTAAAATAGCTTTAAACTGAAAGAGTTTTAAGTTAGAAAAAGTTATTATAATTATTTTTAATTTATTTTTATATAATTTTATATTCACTGTAAATCTTGTTTGATAGAGTTTGACGAGTAAATTTTAAAAATATAATTTTTATAAAAATAAATATGTATAATAAAAGTTTAAGCTAAAAGGCAAAAGCGAACTTTAAGGAAAATTTGCCAATTAAACTAATCAATTTAACAAAATGGTCCCAATCTAACAACAGATTGCATGGTCCTCCAAATAAAAATCAAAATAAAAATTAAGAACACATATGATAAGGAAAATAATTAATTTTGGAACCCTTTTTTAGCCAAATACACTTTCTCACTTTGTTTCATTAGGTAAAATCATTAAAATTCGCTTTAGCATTTGAAAAAATAAATAAATAAAAATGGAGGAATAAAAATGGAGGACTTTTTTTAAAGTTCTGCCTAATTAAAACAAAGTGGGGGGAATGTATTTAATTAAAAAATAAGTATCAAAATTATTTTTCTATAATTATATGTTAGTTAACTACTTTAAGTTAGCGAATGAGGACAAGATACATGGCCCAGACTACAGAAAAAGCTCGGGCCATAGTAACTTAGGCTGGGCTCATGACTGAAAAAGGATGAGCCTAGTTGGATAAGTCAAAATGTTTAAGGGCCTCTTTGGCTATTGACCAAACTCTTTTGCCTCAGTCACTAACAAATCCAAAATTTTAGAAACCTAACTCCTATCTTGAACAAACGTTACTTGGCAATAAAGGAAGAATTCCCAAAATCAAGGGATCATAGCTAAAGGGAATGAAAATGTCAAAAATATGATAAAAGATCTCTAATTTCAAGGGATAAAGGTAAGGAACACGTCTATAAAATAAATCAACCAAGACCAGGAAAGAGAGCAAAAACGCTTATAAAAGAAAACATGCCCCAAGGGAAGATGTATGTGAAGTTGCGTTCAGTTTCTTCCACAAAGTTTTGAGAGTGAAACTGACTTGGGATTCAGAATATTTTTCAGTCAAATCTTAGTTGGAGAGTGATAACGGAGTTTTTATCTTATTCGATAAAGGAGAAAATCGAGAAAGCAGTATATAGTATGGTGATCCCAAGAAGAAGTTTGATTCTACCCTCACATTGTTAAGGATCAAAGAGAAAGTACAAAGTTAACCTTAATTGTGCCAATTTTTACATGCACCCATCGATTGTTATAATGAGTCGGACTCCCTCAAGGATCTCAAGAAGTCAAAATGAGGGGCAAGATATACCATAAGGTTTTGTTCCCCAAGTTAAGGCACAAGTAGGGGCAACTAGGTCCCCCTCGTGAGATACGAAGGTTTAAGTCTCAAGCCTCGTAAAAAAGAAGACAACTGCGATACTCCACCTCTAAAACCAATGAGAGGCATCTCTCCCATCGCGAGAGGGAAAGAATGGAAGAGAGACTGACATGCCAAGACAGGATCATAGACAGACTGAAAGAAATAATACAATGTCAGGATAAGGAGATCGGTGAACTCTGATAGCGGATCAAAGGGTTCAACGCACAACGGGCTCCCCAAACAAGGTGACGTAAAGGGCCAAACCAAGAAAGGGACCCAGACGACATTGGAGCCCAAAAGTCACAATCAAACTCATCCCAAGAGATGAAATGTGGAGCTTATTAATCCTGAACCTAGGGGAAACCTAAAAAGTACCAGACATGAAGAGGACCATGAAGAGCCAAGTATTCTGATGGCTCACCAGCATGGAGTAGCGGCTGAGTAGGATCTTTGGGTTTAGCTAGAAAAAATGATGGATGCTAGGATCCTCCAGGTTGGGGGCTGGACAACGTAAAATGTGGCAAGGGAGGCCCCGGAACAAATCTCGGTCTTCTCCTTAGTCGAAGAAATCGAAAACACCAATCTACCTCGTAAATTCTCCCCACTAAAGTTCGAGATGTATGGCTGGAAGTTAGATCTAGCCATATATGAAATTATAGGTAGGTCATAGCTATCTGGAGTGGTAATGATGCGCTCCTCTACAGGATGTTCCAGTCCAGCCTAAGGGACATAGCCTTGAGCTGGTTCCACAAACTCGTGCTACTCTCGATGGTCAGTTGGAAGCAGTTGGCTGACGCCTTCATAGCTAGGTTCACCACCAATAGTAAGCATCCCAAAGGTGTAGACACATTATTGTCATTATGAAAGGATGAGGCAGAAACTATATAAGAATATACCTGGCAATACTAGGAGGTATACAAGGAGATTGATGATAATAATGAGCAACTAGCCATGGCATCATTTAAGCTTTGCCTGCCATCGTAGAGCAGGTTGTGGCAGTCCTTGACTAAAAAGATGGTGTTGAGTATGTCTGAACTTATGGTGAAGATTGAGTAGCACGCTAAAGTAAAGGAGAACATAAGCTAAACTGAGCAAAGTGTAGCCTCACTAAACGACCAGAGAAGAGGAGAGTGACCGAAGGGAATTTGGGCCTAAAGACAGAAAGAATCAAGGGTCTACAAAACGTTGCAAATAGTGTTCAAAGAAACTCTGCACAACCTCCTAAACCGCAACCTCCTAAACTACATTAAGAGGAGAAACCCGAACAAGAAATTCATATATCACCGAAATCACAGGCACTTGACAAAATATTGTTGAACTTTCAAGAAGCACTTGGAGAAGGTAATGCAGTGAGGTCACACCTTTCGGATCGAGTACATCAACAAAGAATAAATGGTGTCCCGAGATCGGCAGTATGCTTAGAAGAAGGAATCCGAGCTGAACAAAGCCCCTTGGGCATAATAAAGGTTATCTACGAGACAACATAACCAATAACCGAGGCAACGATGCGGCATCAGGTGAGGACTCTTGTACACGCTAGAGAAGTAGAGGATAGGAAGCGCCAAATAATTGAATGGAAAATCTACAAGATCGCATCAGACCAGATTATTTCTTCGAAGAAGATCTCATGGATATATAACACATGCACAATAATGCCTTGATTCTGACCTTTACGATAGCTTGAGTTAGGACTAGCTGATCTCTAAGTAAAATGCTTAGTAAAGCAAAGATCGAAAGGACCCAAGAATCCGAGCAGGATGACCGAATACCCAAGAGTGGGAGGTTTAATACCAAAGAAATGATTCAACCAAAGAAAGTAAAATATTTCTTAGGATTTTATCTATTTCACACGTTTAACTACGAAAAAAAATAGATTTACATTTGACTAAAGCACTCTAATGACATAACCTTTGCTCGATAAGAAAGAAAGTCATGTAAGCGCGAGAGAATTGCTGAAGAAAAGAAAGCTCCTACTCTTTCCAAGGATCATGACGCATAAGATATCTGAAGCTGGGGTAGTTAGAGGAGCCGCAGATATCAGATCCAGGTCTAATTCATCCCAAAACAAGAAACATGGGCCTAGAACACATAAGAAATGAAAGCCATGATAACTCAAGCTGACGCTAGCGACCAAAAATGATGAGCCCAATCCAAAGGGTCAAAATGCCCAAGGGTCTCTTCGGCCATTGGGGTAACACAAATGTAGCTTGTTGGGGTTAATTGACCCCATTAAATATTATTTTTAATTATTATTATAATATTATTTTAATTAATATATAATTGGTACCATTAAAAGAATATAATTAACTTCATAATAATATAAAAATACTGTATGATCATCTTTAACGCATCGCACTAGATCACTTCTCTTAGAATTCTTACATTTATGATAAATTTGTAGTTCTTAGGAAGCCACTGCCCAAAGCTTTACTAATTGTAATTTTAATTGTATTTCTACGGAATTGAATTATTTTATATAATCATATATGTGTAGCTTCAATGGCTTAACTATCATTTTACATAGCTGAATATTGAGCAAGTTTGCTTCAATAATTGTTTGATAGTATATATTAAAATAATATATTTTTAATATTAGGTTGATAATGATATTATTATATACCAATTTTAAAATATAAAATTTTGTCAAACACAATTGTAGAAGTTCGTATATTAAATATTTTTTTTCTCAAAATAACAAGTATGACTATATTAAAAACTAATTATAATTTATCTATTAATTAATTGTTTAATTTAGTTTAAACTATTATGATAGCAGATGATTAATTTTTTACTAGTGTAAAAATTATTATCTTATAAAACAAATAAAATTTAAATTTTTGAATGACCCTTATTGGGGCAAATTATCAAGATCCTAAAATTATATTTATGATTTTAGTCAAAAAATAATTAGGATCGAGAATCACTAAAATAGGTTCCAGATTAAAACTTTTTTGATATCGAACAATTAAAAATAAAAACCTGGTACAACTCCCAAAACTAGTTTATTATAATACATGTCAAAAACTAGTTGGATTGATTCCGTTTGCTGCCAAAAATTTTAGTCAACAATTTTTTGCAATTTTTTTGTTAGAAGTCAAATCTCCCAAATAAACATTCTGCTGTATTCTCGAATGCAAAAATAAGATTATAGTGTGAACTATGTTATTCGTGTTCTTAAAAATCCTTGTTGACTAGACTTAAATTTTTAGATACGTGAAAACCCTATCTTCTTAATCAACTGACTGAATTATGAATTCAGAATTTATAACTACATATAAATAGGTTATAATAGAGACCTGCGGAGTAAATAAGACGTAGACTCCTAATGCGATTATAAAATCTTATCTTAAACTAGAAGTAATTTCACAAAAACATAAATTATAATTCATTCTACTAAATAATTATAATTGTACTCTTAATCTTATTCTCAAAATTGAGATATTTGAGCTCATGTTATTAAATATTTATTTATTTTCCGCACGTAAAAATTACAGATACCTGTCGATTAAATTAAATTATTAATAATTACATTTAATCGGTTTCTTTAAAAAATTCTTAGAACCTTCCGCTCAACTTATTTGGTAAGTCAGAATATAAAATCCACATGCAGAGTTTCGTTTGATCAAAATTTATAAATATTTCTTAAGGGGATATCATTAATCTCGTTCACGTGACGTGTATTCCGTTAATAATTAATGACGTTATCTGACTCACCAAAATTATAAACTCTTAAAAGATTGCACCTTTAATAAATTAAAATAATGAACATTAAATATATATGCGTCTAATAATTCTTTAAGGATTAAGAGTATAAGCACTTATAATAATCATGCGATATAAATTAATTTATATAATCAGTATAAAACTAATTACCCAAACGTGGTCCTATTCAATACACACAAAGTGTACTAACACAGTGAGTTAGAACAATTGTCGAAACAATTATTGTTTCCCATAATCAAGACATATATACAAAAATATTGTGCAACAGTCGTACTGATAGCGTGCCTAATTTCATCTAAAACAGTGAATTAAAAATTTATATTCTTCAAGAACCAATAATATGATTTTCTGTGTGTAAGTCGAACTCTACACACCAGATTAAATACTATGTAAAATAAAAAATATCCATGTACGAAATTAAATAAATAATGAAACGCATATATTATTCACTAAAATTATCATAAAAAAGAAAATTTAATTTTATTAAAAAATAAAATAAAATACTAAAATATAAAATCATGATTTTTAGTATATAACCCTGACAATCCCATCAACAAAAATTTCTAGAGTCATTATTGATATTATTTGATTTTTTTTATATTTTTATTTTTTTTTACTTTTTTAGTTCTTCATTACGAAAGAAATTTAAAAAATAAAAGAAATTGATCATTTTTTTAAAGTTTTGTAAAGACAGAAAAGCCGCATTGTAACCTAAAATTAACTTTTTGTGTTTTTTGAACTTTTTCATATTTGGTATTTTTTTTCACTGTTGTTACTAATAACAAGATTTATATAAATGTGTTTCTTTCTGTTAAAGTGAAAAAAAGATCACTAAAAAAAAGCTCTCTTACTGATCTTCATCTTGAATTAAATTGTACTCTTTTATCTTTATTATTTGATTTTAAAAAAGAAAAACAAAAATGTTCACAAAATTAATAAAAACAACCCATTTTTAATGTAACACAAATTCAAGATCTAAACACATTATTCACTGGGCCATAGATTGACTGAAAGGATTTTTGGAATTTAGTTTAAGATTCAAGACTTCAAATATATGACAATATTAACTCCGAAAGGTTGGTCTAATGATCAAGACTTGAGATTTAAGAACTTATTTTCTCTTAAATTTTAAGTTCAAAATTTCTTAGGTACTATTAGCTTTTTAAAGCTAATTCATATGAAACTTTGTACTGGCCTTAACAATTGGGTACCTTAGTGGACCGTAGGATTAAGCTCTAAAAAATTAGTCAATGAGCACGTAAATTAACCAGAACACCATACAAAATATATGACAAGATTAGAAATTAAAATGGGATAGTAATTGAGACACAAAGTCCTCATTTAGTGAAGTGCTTTGTTAATGGATAAGTTTTATTTAAAAATTAATATCATGATAAGTCCCATTTTAAATAATGTACCCAAAATATCCTCTATATAAGATTTACTAGCGCAAAGCTAATATATACAAATATATATATATATATATTAAAATAACAAACTACCAAATTAAAATAGGATCCCAATGATATTTGATGACATTTGTTCTCATTCTTTCCTCATTGATTGTGAAATATCACATTTATATCATTTGACAATGAGAAAATAAAAATAAGTTCCCATTCAGATTCCAATTAAGAAAATGAGCATATTAAGAAAAAGTGTAAATGAGAATGAAAAGAAATATACCTAAAGGCTAATGAAAATATAGAATGATAAAATTCACTCATTAATTAAATAAAACTAAAAAATAAGCCATTTTCATAAAATAAACATGAAACTAAATAAGAGTTTCATGTTAAAAACACAACACCACAAAATGGAAACATTAAAAATAGAAAATGTCTTCTTTCACTTTTATTGAGAAAAATTCTTATTTTCTGCAACATAACATTTAATAACAATACTATACTAACAAAGCAAAAAATCATTCAAAATGAAAATTTTAAATCATTCAAAAGGTTTTCAATTATATGCATTAAATTTATAGATACAACTATATATATATATATATATATATATATATATATCACATTTTAACAATTTGAGAGTAAAATGATTCATAATTTTAAAAATATTTAAAAATAGTACTTAATAGTGTAGCGACTCGGAGTTATTTTTAATCAGTTTCTTAAAATAGAACCCCAACTACAATGATTACATTAAAGTGTGTCCAAATGAAAATGTCGGTCTTGTTTTATTGTTGGGCTGCTAAGGGCCGGGTCTGAGGTGGGTAAATTGAAGGCCCACGGTACCCCAAATGGGCCGAAAGCCCAATATTAAAACGCAGGCCAAACCCATTTGTACTATTGCGTTAGAACAAAGATCGTAAACGAGACAAATTGTACACACCATTCGGTTCCCAAAAATATATTCGGTGCTATGCCCATGTTGTACCCTCAAGATGTTCGGTTTTTAAAAATATTTTTATTATTAGCTTATGTTTGGTCTAAAAAGTTAATTGACTTTTTTTCATCTTTTTTGAATTTTTTTAATATTTTGGTTTAATTGTTTTACCTTTTTGATTTTTTGTGATGAGAGAATTCTAAAAAGAATACCTTAAGGTAAATTTAAAAAAAAATTCATTAAAGACAAAAAACTAGGAAAAAAAAAACTCAAAAGCCTACTTAAGTTGGTTTTTCTTGTCTTACATGAACTTTTTAAAAATTTTGATAAAAAAAATTACTTTTCTGTGCCCTCGTGATAAGAGAATTCTAGATAATATACTCATTTAGGTTAATACTGAAAAAAGTTAACCAAAAACGAAAAAAAATGTAAAAAAGGGATTAGTCCAAACACAAGTTTAGATCCATTTATTATATAGGGTTTGTCGAGTTTGACATTTATACAAAAATAAAATTTATCCAATATCCGTAATTATGCAATTAAATTACATTTTCATACAAATAAATAAATTAAAAAAATAGTTAAACAACTGTTTTCTAATACATAGTTATAAATATCAAATTAATTTTATTTTTTTGTATGAACAATAAACTCAACAAGTTATACAAAATGAGCAAAGTTGATTATAGCAATATGTCCAAATATCGAGCCTCATCCCATCATTCTGTATAAAGAGATTAAAAAGAAGAGATGTTCGATTAATTTGTAAATTATACTATTTTACCAAAAAGTTTACTAAAAAGATATTGTAAAGAATTTAGGTTACATTTAATTTCTTTTAATTTATTTTAGAACAATTCAAGGTATTGTTATTTGTTTATAACTCTTATATTGGTTAGGATATGTTTTATAAGAATTTTAGTTGTTTTGAGTGTTTTGATTAGGTTAGACTTGGTAGATAGAGTTTATTTGCACCTTTGTTCAAGTCAATTAAAGTATGATTTGATAAAGTATTCTAGTCGAAGTCAGAAACCAAAGTACAATTGCACAAATTGAAAGTACAAACAACAAAAGCAAAACTCAAGAAAATTAATCTGCCACATGTCTGCTCAAACGCCCAAAAACTTGCTTGAGCAGACTCAAGTAATTTCGATTGGTTTGAAATTCATCAATTTGGAATTTGATGACCTATAAAAGGGTCATTAGACAACTACTAAAAGTAACTTTTGATACTCTAATATTCATAGCTTCAAATCATATTCAGAAGTGTAATAGTGTTTCTAAAACTTTAAATATCATTCGAGTAAAATTTTAGACGACGTTTTAAGTTTTAATGAAAATTTTTGTTAAAAAAGCTATTTCTAGGATTTGTTGCAGCTGAAATCAAGTAAAGAATGCTGTACGAGAATTCGGCATAAAAGTTTAGGACTTGTAGAATGAGTAGTCAGTTAAAAGTTTGTAAGTTGTATTGTAACTGTTCGATTTATAGTGCTTGATTCTTAAACTTATTAATCTTATAGTTTTTTACCTGTGTTGGGTTCTTTTACAAAAAAAAAAACTGCGTGTCATGTTTATTTTTCAGTGCTTATGATTCGTAGACGTGATTAATTGAATCGCTAATATATTATTTTTTGTTAACAAAAAAAAAATCATATTTTTCAAATATACATAAATAGGCTTCTAGTTATCATTACTAATTGAAGAATTAATGTACGACTTTTTCTTCAATTAACAATAAAAATTATTGATAAACTTATTTACTGCACTGTAACATAGGAAGAAAAAGTTAATAGAACAAATCAAAATACTATTTACTTTTTTTTAACTATCAAAATGTCACTTTATATTCTTAATAATAAGAATTTTTGTGGCTTATTCTCTTTGTCACTATATATATTACAAATTATCAAAAAAAAAAAAGTTAGGGATGAACGAGCCATTATACGATACGATTGGGAGTAATTAGAGATGATTAGACTGCTATATGAGACAATTAAGACATAACAAAAATAATCAAACTATCATGCGAGACGATTAAAAGTGATTAAATAGGATGAGAAGGAGAGAAATAGGAGAAGAAAGATAGGACTTGCAAAATAAAAGGAAAAGTGACATGGAACTAAGGCAGGAATATAATTCTTTTCAGTTTTTATCTTATTTTAGAAATTAAACCTACACGTGGTTGCAATTTTGGATTCAGCCTGTTATATTCCCATAGAAGCCCGGCAAATTTTCTATATAATTTCTTTAGTGTATTCAAAGATTCTGTCACTTCATTCTTTTCAGTTTTTACCTATTATTCAAAGTCCTTTGAATTGGATTGTAAATTCGGGCCAGCCCACTACACATTTGGCCTGGCTCGAGCCTGGTCCAAGTCCAAATTTTGCAAATTTTTTATTTGGGCTTTTTTGGGAGGGGGCTCCCGACCCTGCCCTAGGGGTAAATGAGCTCAGGCTTGGATTGTACTTTTTCATTTTTTAAAAAAAAAATTGTTACTATCTTACAAAATTGCTTTCATATATTATGTCTATGTATTTATTTATTTATTTTAGTTTATAAAGTAATTTACAGTAATTCTTAATTTTTAATTACTTTTATATATAATAATTTAAAATAGAATGATACATATAATTTAATAAATAATAGTTTATTTTAAGTTTATTTTTATAAGCTAACTTGTAATTTAATAAACAATAAATTATTATGAGTTTGTATTTATAACTTATAATTTAATAAAGAATAGTCTTTATTATATTTATTTTAGTTTATGAATATAAAATGCTAATAATTATTATTTTTTACTATTATATAATTTTTTTATATTTATTTTTCTTACATATAATAAAAATATAAAAAACAATAAGGGTGAATCTCAAGCCAAGATACTTTTGGGCTTGGGTAGGAAGGTTTGGGTCAGGCCTCGATCCGGGCTCAAAACTCGGGCTAATGTGCCCGACTTCAAGGGGAAGGCTCAGGCTTAGCCCACTGCTTTTTGGACTTGGACGGGCTCAGACCTTGGTCGAATTCTGACCAAGCTATTACAATAACGACTTCAAAGTCGAACTCAGATGGCTCACGAGCCAAAATTGTTTTACACCCCGTACCTATGAACTTTTAGCATTTTTCATATAAGAATGAATCGAATCAAAATCCACTATACATACACACTGTTGTTAGTATTATATTATTGGTCATTACCTCTTATTTTGTAGTAATCTAATTTTATTTCGTTCAAAATATCAATCGGTACAATCTATAAGATATATAGTGATTCTAAAAAATATTGACTAGGAATCAATCTCGAACTACAAACATAACATACAGATAATTTTCAAACTAGTCAACGTTAACTTATCATAAAAACAAATGTTATTTATTAGATTTATATCGTATTCATGTTAGCTATTTTGTCGTAAATAATTAAACCAATGATTAAATCTTGAATTAATTAATTTAAATATTATATTAAATAAATATTTATGTTATTGTTACCCACATGAGTGATTCAAAAAGCTGGTGAATCAAGTTTCTAAAAAAAGTTAAACCTCAAATGAATATTATAAACAATTAAAAAAAATCAAAAATAAGTTTTTTTTTTCTGATCGAGAGTACAGGAATAGCGGGGAGGGGAGAAAATAGGAGAGGGGGAGAAGTGCTAACCACTGGGCGAGAAGTCTATATTTAGACTATAAACCACTGAACTGTCAATGCTCCTTCAAAAATAAGTTTAATCAAGTATAACTTTACTAATAAGATAATATTCCACAAATATGAAGACAAGTAGTAAATGCTCCTAATGAAGTAGCCAGAAATAAATGAAATAGAAAGAGAAGTAAATTCAAATTTTACAGTGATTTGATTTCAACTTAAGTCTATATTCACTTTTTAAAATAAGGGTATGTAAAAAAGCAGCCAACTTGCACCAATCCACCAAGTTTATGCGGGTGAGTTGGTTGGGTTACGTAGGTTGAGTGATAAAAATAAAACAAGTGAATTAATTACGAGTTATATTTTTTTAACATGCATCAACTTAACTCAATTCACCTAAAATATATATTAGTTATGGTGTTCTTATATACAACGAATTCTAATTTCATATTTATGTGTGTGTGTAATTTATAATGTGTAAATTAGAGCATTTATAATTTTGATTGCTACTATTTAACTATAAATATTTTTTAAGAAAAGTATGCATTGTAAATGTAATTGGTAGAAATGTTTAATTAAGGTTCCATTTATTTTTATAGAAAATATTTTCATTACGAAAATATTTTTAGCGAAACACATTTTTAGGCAAAAATATTTTTTGAAAAATATTTTTTATGTGTTTGGTTGCGATTTTGAAAATGATGGTATTGGTGGATGCGATAATATTAGAATTGGTAGCAATGGTAGTAGTGAAAATAATGGCGGCAGTGGTGGCGGTGACCTCCATGCCCTGACCCTCCACCTTAACTCTAGACCCCGGACCCCTTCGACCCTTGACTCCTGCCCCCTGACCCTTAGCCCTTTAACCTCCGAACCCCTAAACCTAGCCCCTAGACTTAGACTCCAGAACCAAACCTCCAGCCCTTGACTGCTGAACATTGAGTTTTAGGTTCTTTTCCTTGACCCCCAACCCCTGCATCCCCAACCCTATGACACCAACCCTAATCCCTAGGCCTAAACTCCAAAACCCAACACCAACCCACAGTCTTGGTCCTCAACTCATAACCCTCAACTCTCGGACCCTAAGCCCTTGACCCTTGAACCCTAATTCCAGATCCCTTAAAACCAGGGCCTCGGGCCCCTGACCCCTAAATCTCCAAACCCTAAACCCTAATCCGACCCCAAGACCTCGGGTCCCCAACCCTTAGATCTCGATCCCTCGAACCTCAATTCATTAATTCTCGAGGCCATCCTCTAGGTCTTGAGCCCCTAACTCTTAGACTCTAACGGGCATACTTTTTAGAATTCTCTTATCACAAGAAATCAAAAAAGCAAAAATTTAAACCAAAATATAAAAAAAAATCATAAAAGACTACAAAAAGCTCTAAAAAAAGTCACGAGGCGTTTTAGTCTAAACATAATGTTAGCCTAAGAGCTTCTTAATTTGATTTTGATGATTTTTATAATTCATTTTCTAAGAATAAATGTCTTTAAATAGATAATATTTCATATTTCTAAAATGAAATTGTTAACACATTTTGAACAATTAAAGTTGACACCTTAGCAAAAAAGAAATGACATTTATCTCAAAAAGTTCAAACACTTAAGAATTTTTTAAATAGATTTTTTTTGTGTTGATCTTAATTGAAAATTAAGTCAAACACTCTTAAGGCAAAGTATACTTGAAGCTTATCAAGTGTG
>JAOTRH010056551.1:0-18937 GCA_034768845.1 Heliamphora exappendiculata
AGATGAAGACGCCGGCGGCGTTGACTGGGGATGGCCGAAGCGTGGTCGCTGATGGGGAAGGGTGGGAAAGGCGGCGCAGTGGGGGATGGTGGCACGGTGGCAGCAGGTCGCACATCGTGCGCGCCTGGCCTCTCCTTCTCAGTTCTCTCTGTTTCTCAGCTTCGGCTGAGATGAGCAGGGGTCTTTATTACCCTTATTTTTTATACACATAATATATTTTTAATTACAAAACCCCGTCTTATTTAATTTCTCTAATTCAATTTAAATTGAATTCAAATTATTTAATCAAAATTTTTGGGCGTCATTAAATAATTTAATAACTCAGGTCTCCACTCGTGCCAATAACATATAACATACGCCATTAATTATCAGATTCCATTTTCGTGAACTTAAGTCTATTATTAAAATTAATTAATAGATAATAATAAACACGCTGGGTCTCTACACTCCTTACCTATGAGATTGAAATCAATGATTGAGAAATCGAGCTCAACAAAGGAAAGATGGTTGTTTTCAAAGCATCGAATGAGAACACTAGGGATGAAGAGAATGAAGATCTTGATATGAAACTTATCACTAGAAAGCTTAGAAGATTTCTAAAGAAGGATAAAAAACATGCAAGAAGACTCCAAGGCTGAAAGATGTACAAAAGTGATTCAAGTAAAAAGGAGTGAAGAAGAAAAGATTTTGAAAAGAACAAGAAGAAAGCTATGAAGGCTACAACATGGGATCAACTTGACTCAAGCACTTCCAATGAGGATTCATCCAATGAGGAGGTAAATCTTTGCTATATGGCTCATAGCATTGGTGAGGTAAATTCTGAAACTACAAGTACTTCAAATAAATTAAATTCTAGTAGTGATGAATCATGTGATAAATCATTTCCTACATATGAGAAACTTGAAAAGGAGTTTTATGATTTACATAAATATTTTTTGAAGTTAGGCAAGAAAAATGCTTCTTTGAAAATGGAAATTGAAAATCTTTCAAAAGAACTCATTGAGTTAAAATCATCTTATGAGATTTTTGAAAAAG
This sequence comes from Heliamphora exappendiculata, assembly GCA_034768845.1. Lineage (NCBI taxonomy): Eukaryota > Viridiplantae > Streptophyta > Magnoliopsida > Ericales > Sarraceniaceae > Heliamphora > Heliamphora exappendiculata. Next base: position 1,036 of record JAOTRH010056551.1, read on the forward strand.
ATCATAAAATTGAAATTTCTCCCATTGAAGAAGAAAATAATTATTTAAGAGATGAGCTTAAAAGAATAAAATTCTCTTGTAGGAAAAATGAGATTATAGAGTTAAAGAAGAAAATTAAAAACTTAGAGGCTTCTTTACGTAGTACCTATTCAAAAAATTATCATTCCAAAACTACTTGTTTATGTTATATGAAAAATGGTCATATTAGGTATAATTGCCCTTATAGAGGAAAAATAGGTTTTGATAAAAATATTATTTGGAAAGTAAAATGTGATCCAAGTGCTAACCCTCATGGACCCAAGAAGGTATGGGTACCAAAAGATCCCACCTAAATCTATTTTGTAGGTGCTTGGATGCCTCAACTCGAGCAATCAATTATATCATAGTAAGTGAAAGCCCAAAGCACGTGTGGGATGTTAAGTCAAGATTCAAAATGAAATATTGCTTGATTGACAAAGTGATCAATGAAAATTCAAATGGTGTAATCTTTCTTATGTACCTTTTTTTTTAATGAAAAATAACTCCTTGCATGTAAAATAGCTAAATATAATTTTTATATAAATTGGATCATTAAACATATCAATGTGCACTTAATATGGATCATAATATTTTTGTTAAAAGTCTTATGTGCTATGAAATAAATACCTTTTTGAAAGTCATACTTATGCAAATTGGAGCATAAATATCTTTGTTAAAAATATCATTTCATACTATACCTTAATTCTTTAATGCTCAATTTTCGTACTCATTAAGTATAATGACAATGAGCTCTAAATGTTTATATTTTTTTGTCATAAATAATTTTTAAAATTCATAAGATCAAATTGTGCTCATAATTTATATCAATTGGTATTAGATTTGAATGAAGATTAAAAATGACTTTTTGAGTAACATTTGATATTATTTTCTGAAGAAAAAAAAGGTCATAACAATTGGTATTATGTGTTGTACTTTGGAGAAATGTTTTTTTGAATCCAATATATGTGGCATTGTTGTCCAAAAAATTTTAAGCTATGACATAAGATTTCAACCTATACACAAATAACTACTTTGGAAGCCATTTGCATATTATTTACCTGTCACGCCCCAAAACCCAGGGTCACGTGAAAAATCCACCAAAACACTTGTTTTATGAAAATAAGTTTTCATACATTCAAATCCACCTGCTGAAATCAAATGAAAACCCAATCTGCATCTCTCATAAACAGTAAACATACTGTTCCAACATGTATACAGTATATCGCCTTATGGCGTACAAAACCTGCCTTCAGGAACATGCATACCACAAAGAAAAACTACAAAAGTCTTCTGCCACCCGTCACCACGGGCACCACAAGATCTACTCAAGATCATTCTCCATATCATCACCTGAAAATGGTTTTGTACAGAAAATCCCACCCGTGAGCTGAAACCCAATAGAAGCAGACTATAAAGCTGTAAAACAGGATATGCAATCATATGGTGGGAGCTAACTCAACCACAAGTAAAACCAAACATTAAAACTAATTCAAGCAACAATTAAAGAAAATTATAATCAAATGTTGTTTTCTACTCAGATCACACAACCGATGAAAATATAAACTAGTAAAATAGTATGCTCCACTTGGGCCACACAGCCGAGGAGAAAGATAAAAATAGTTTGCTCCACTCAAGCTACACAACCGAGGAAAAAGATAACATGAAATCCTATGTATCGACTGCGTCACAATGTGACAGATGTAGCAACCATAGACTCCTGCCCCTTTACCCAGTCCCTACACATCGTAAGACTGGTTAGGTAAATGCAAGTTCTACATGAAGCCACCACAACGTAAAAGCTTAGTTTACAGGTTCAACAAGCCGAGGGAACAAAGCACCCACCGCTTAGTTTAAAGGGCTTAACCCAAAGGACCAAGGTACCTACTCTGTGCATGTTTCTGGACTTCTATCGAGGGCAACTCGTGCCAAATACCCGCTATCCCAGTACATCTAGAGAATCATTTATCAAAATCAAAACCTTTTCCACATATATACATTAAACATGTATATATAGATCCAATCCATCAATATGGAGATCAAGATCTATCCATCCACATGGAGATCAAAACAAAACATGCAAAAACATGAGTTTAAAACTATACAACATGTGTATAAGAAGATCTAATCCATCTACCATGTAGATCAATGCCTGAAAATGCATGGATTTCATCAAAACATTTTAAAAGTTGAGCCTCAACCCCACAGGTAAGCTCCAAACCTTCAAAAACATGATTTTTAAAGATGCACCCATCAGCCCAGGTTCAGTCAACTGGACCCACCCTCTAGTCAACTGAAGAACACACTAGAATCCATGCCAAAATGCCCAACAACACTGTTCAGTCGACTGATCCCATGGGTTTAGTCGATTGAACCCATAAACCATGATCCAGTCGACTGACCCGTAGGGTTCAGACGACCGAACCAGCCCAGAAATTGTTTTTCACCTACGATTTTGTCATTTTAAACCCAAGATGAAGCCTCGAAGCTTTCATTTCACACCCATGAACTCCCACACGCTCAAGCCTATCACCAAAGGCTTTAAAAGAAACATCCAACACCGTTTTCATCCAATCGAAACGACGAAAAATGGTTTTTAAACCAAAAACCCATTTTTTCCAAACATGAAACACGTTTTCATAGATATAAATGGTAAAGATGCATAGGATTACATACAACAGCCTCTAACAACTTTAAAGTCTAGAATCCTAGATCGATGAGTCAAGAACTCGACGCCTTGATCTGCGAGCAAAATTGAGCTTTGTCGGAATGAAATTCCGTCCGGATGGATGCATAGAGCATGATGCCTATAACAAGGATCAGCTGTTGGTCCACCAAAAATCAAGCCCTGGGCCCCCGAGAAGTCAGAGAGAAGGCAAAGAGAAAACTGGAGGAAATTTAGGAGTTAAGTTTTGAAAATATCTTTTGAAAATATCTAACTCCAGATATTTATAGGTCTCCAAAATATCTTTTTTTTTAAAATTTTTGAAATTCGCACTATAACTCCCTGCAACCCCCGGGACCAACCCTGCATGCTCAGATAAACTCGATCATACATTAAAACGCTTAAAAACATGTAGAATCAAAAATTCTAAACATGCGTCAAAAAGCGCCGAATATGCATATAATATAAAAAAAGACGGTACAGGGTCTCACAACTCTCCCCCCCTTAAGGAATTTTGCCCCTAAAATTCACTACAAGGTCACGAGGTAAACAACTTCGGGTATCTAGCACAAACCTCGGACTCAAGCTCCTAAGTCGCTTCCTCAACCCCGTGATGAAGCCACTGAACTTTGACATAAGCAATCGTTCTCCCTTATAACACCTGCTCTTTCGTATCTAGAATCCTCACAAGACGTTCCTCATAGGTGACATCCTCATCAACCCGCAACTCATCCCAATCCAGAACATGTGAAGGATCTGGCTCATACCTCCGAAGCATGGAAACGTGAAACACGTTATGCACAGATGCCAACTGAGGTGGCATGGCTAGATGGTATGCTACCACCCCAATCCTTTCCAGGATCTCGAATGGTCCAATAAAGCACGGTGATAGCTCCCCGCTACGGCCAAATCTCATCAACCCTCCACATGGTGAGATCTTCAAAAATACATGATCTCCCACTACAAACTCCAAAGGTCTCCTCCTTTGGTCAGCATAACTCTTCTAGCGGCTCTGTGCTGTCACCAGACGCTGACGAATCACTGTAATCTTCTCGGACGTCTCCCGCACCAGGTCGGGTCCCAAAATGGCGATCTCTCCTAGCTCTGTCGAACACACAGGCGATCTACACGGTCTACCTTACAAAGCCTCATACACTGTCATCCCAATACAAGACTGATAGCTATTGTTGTATGCAAACTCTGCCAATGATAGATGGTCCTCCCACGAACCCCAAAAATTAAGCACATAGGCTCTCAACATGTCCACCAAAATCTGGATGGTCCTTTCAGACTGACCATCGGTCTGTGGGTGAAAAGTTATGCTGAAAGTCAAGCTCGTTCCCAAAGCCATCTGAACACTCTGCCAAAAGTGCGATGTAAAGCGCGGGTCTCGATCAGAAATAATTTTCACCGATACTCTGTGTAGTCGGACTTCATCAGCCTATCAACCACAACCCAAACAGCATCATGTCCCGTCGGTGATCGAGGAAGTCCCGATACAAAATCCATCGTGATACTCTCCAACTTTCACTTAGATATAGGCAACACCTGTAACAATCCTACCGGTCGCTAGTGTTCTATCTTTACTTGCAGACAAGTAAGGCACCGAGACACAAATCAGATCACGCCTCTCTTCATTCCCGTCCACCAGAACTGACAGTGAAAGTCGTGATACATTTTTGTGCCTCTAGAATGCGCTGCAAGACGTGATGATGAAAATCATGTAGCACCTTAGCACGGTACGACTTCGGCACAAATAGTCGCCTTGTCAACCTAAAACTCTGATATGAACCCACGGTCCATCCAGCTGTGTCCTTCCCTGTAACACTGCGCTCTTGCAAGGAACCAATCCTACACAAAGCGATAAGATCCCGCCGCAGACCGGCATCCCAAGAGATAGACAAGGAGTAAACATAAACAACCACAAATATCTTAATTTCAAAAGAGGTAAACAAGAGTCACTAGGGATTCACCATCCCAAGGCATACATTACTTCTAAAAGATAAAAAACCTTCAAATCTTATACATTAAGCTTTGCCAACATTAAAACTAAAAAAAAAAGACTGACCAAAACGATTTTCAACACCATAACCAAAACTACTCGATGATGCCTGTGGTGGACCAACTCTTAGCCGTTCCTGGTATTTGCAACCACAGAGGTTATAGCAGAGCGCACTTAGCATTATCATGAACAGAAAAGACAGTTACTTAGGTAAGAAAAATTAAAAACTCTTTCTAAAAATAGTTCATCATATTTTCCATGAAAATCTAGAAACTGATGCATTTGCATGAACATGAAAACATCACAGATTATACAGAATCTTCTTAGTATTGCAAACAGAAATATGTTCCTAGATCACCGCCACAAATTTAAAATGCATGACCACTTCTCAAATCTAGACTCAAACCCCTACAATGTCCAAGTAGTCGTCAACCTCATGACCGGGAGTTCCGATGGTACTATAACCTCAATTCTCAATGCACGGATAGCAACGTGATGGAATGAGGGCCACTCTCCACCAAGCACGAGTGGTATGTGCTATCCGGGACTTAGCCCGCAACGCCTTTAAGGAAAAACCCCCCGCTTAACGGGAAACCTCCCCAAAAGGGACGAATGAAAAATCCATAGTTGGGTAACTTCCCTCATAACGGGATATAAAGGGCTAGAAACCCTTGTAACTTGGAACTTTAGAACAACCACACAACATTAATCATACTTTCATAATAATATCATGCTAGCTCAAAATAGCAAAGATAGCACACTTGAATTAAAGACATCATGGCATTTGAAAACACCAAGTTCGTGCAATCATCAAAACTGGCCATAGTTCAAAACATGCACTTCAAAGCACTTTCATGCATCATTTAGATAACTTAAGTTCAAGACAATGGCAAAGCACTCTCACCTTGTATAATATGCGTATGGACTGAGCCTCCCTCTTGTAAGCTAAGCAGGATCCCCAGGTTCTACAACCTTCGAGTCTAACAAGCAAAACACGACTCGACCGTTAATCACGGTATCCTCCCCCTTTAAGGTGAAACTAAAATGATTCTAACCGTGGAATGTTTTCTTGATTTTTGGGACCGTGGTTACTTTCTTTATAAGTTTAAGGAGTACTACGCACTTGCCAAAACCTTCACTTGTTTAAGGATTTTATTTGACAATTTGTTATTCTCTTCCAATCATTAAACTTTAAAGTACCGAAGCACCTAGGGGTACTTAGACTTGGAATTGGCTTATTATTTTTAAACACCTTTAGAAAAAAGTATGTTCTACAACTCTCTTGTTTAACACTAGGACCAAATCCTAAAGCAAAAGGGTGAACAATTCATCCTAAGAAAAAATGGTTCAGCATTTTTTCCAGATTTTACCCGAAATTATGGTTCTGTTGCTCTCGGTTTTGGGGTATCAAATTAAGTCCAAATGAGCCCATTTTTTAGTATGTTCTACATCAACATGTCCCCTACAAGTTTCATGTTTAGAACTAAGGGTAGTTCTTTGAAACAAGCTAGACCTTTTGACTTTTTTAAAACTATGTTCTGTCAGCTGCAAAAACTCAGCAGAGCCGATTTTTGGACAAAGGGTTTGAAATGGTTTTGGGATATCATCCCGAGGCTTTAAGGTCTGATATTTTGGCATAGAGTACTTGAATATGTTATCTATAATGTTCATGTATACCACTTTTGGAATAGGTCATTCAAAATAGGGGTTTTGGGCTACACAAAAATATGTGAAAGAAGTGTCCCTTGAGGACTAGAACTCAATAGAGATTTTGAAAGGGGTTTTGACCTATCAAAACTCAATATTTTGTGGTCATTTGTGGTGGGTAGACATATATAGATGTTTTCTACAACTTTTATGGTTTGGACAAAACTCGGATCTCATTTTAAACAAGGGCTTTTAGGTCTGCATTGTTGACTGGTCTGAAACCGACTCACTTTGGTAGAATTGAAATATCTCGCGTTCTACTTACTCAAATGAGTTCAAACCAATTTTGGATGAAAGATGAGACAAAAATATAACTGTGGACATAAAAATCATGCTTAAATCAATTTGCTACATTGAGTTATGATATTTCAAATCTCAGGGCAGAAAGGTTGAAATGCTCAAATTGCAGGCCATGTTTAGATCTAGTCTCCTAGCATCATGTGTGTTAATGGTTGGTCCATTTCCTTTACATCCATATTTTCTACACTCAAAAATGACAATTTCAGAACCTTTTCATGCCATGGATCCATTAGAAAATCTCATGAAAACTTCAAGACACAACAGCTACACCAAAACAGTCGTAAAATCTCACCACAACGCCTTTTTGATTCACATTCGATTCTTGATCTTTAATTGGTATTTTCAAATGATGAAAGATATGTTTGATAGGTGTAAAATCAGATGTGTTAGAATCTTGCTTACCTTATATAGATCACTCTTTGATGATTTGGATCAAGGACTTAGCTTTAGCATCCATGGATTTCACCAAAAATTTTTTGTTCTTCTTCTTTCTTCTTCTTCCTTCTTCTTTGTTTTTCTTTCACTCCCTCTCTCTTCTCCTCACTATGCACGAAATTTCAAGGGAAAATGAGGTGGTTTGGGTCCCTTTTTATAATTGAGGTTAGTGGGGGAAGCTTCCTTGACAAGCTTTGCTAGCCATAGTTAAATTAAGTTAACCTTGGTTTACTTTTTGCTAACCTTGGTTTAGGAGACTTGGCCACCAAGTTTGGCACTCTTCCCTAGGTAGCTAGCCACTTGAGTGTATATATATCAAAAATAATTTTATTTATTTAATTGTAGGAGAAAATTCAGGTATTTTTCACGTAGGTTCGTTTTCTTGACTCTTCGAGCTTATCTCTTATCTTAAACAATTTCGGCTTATTACCTTGAGTTCTTATCCTCAATATTAGGGTTTTAATATATGCTTGTGTGTTTCTCCCTTTTTCCTAGGTTTCGAGCTCGAAAAGGTTAAACGGTCAGGCCGATTCTTCTTATCGAACTTAGGTTTGAGATTTCATTTCTTTTTGAAATGTTCTTTCTTTTGTATTCGTATTCCTGAGTTCGAGTTATTACAATCTACCCTTCTTTAAGAAATTTCGTCCTCGAAATTTACATACCTTGCTATAAGAGATGTGGATACTTCTTTCGTATATCCTCTTCTCGCTCCCACGTGGCTTCTTCCACTGCATGATTACGCCATAACACTTTTACTAAAGGAATGACCTTGCTTCTCAGAAATTGTTCTTTCTTATCTAGTTTCCCTGCTGGCTTCACTTCATATGTGAGGTCAGGCTTCAGGTCGATAGGCTGCGTTGTCAACACGTGTGAAGGGTCTGGCATGTATTTCCTCAGCATTGAAACGTGGAATACGTTGTGCAGTCATGCTAAATCTGGTGGCAGGGTTAGTTGATATGCTGTGCTCCCAATTCTCTGAATAATTTTGTATGGTCCAATGTACCGAGGGATGAGTTTTCCTTTCTTCCCAAATCGCATTACTCCCTTCCATGGCAATATCTTTAGGAACACACGGTCCCCCACTACAAACTCCAGGTCGCATCTCTGATTATCCGCATAACTCTTCTGCCTGTCTTGTGATTGCTTCAATCTTTCTCGGACCAACTTAATCTTATCAGTGGTAATTTGAACTATCTTAGGTCCAAGCAACTTCCTCTCTCCGACTTATTCCCAACAAATTGGGCTTCGACATTTTCTACCGTACAACGCTTCATAAGGGGCCATCCCTATAGTTGACTGAAAACTATTGTTATATCCGAACTCGATCAACAACAAGTGTTCCTCCCAGCTTCCAGCGAAGTCTAGAACGCATGCTCTAAGTGTATCTTATAAGGTCAGAATTATCCTCTCCGATTGACCGTCAGTCTATGGATGGAAAGCTGTGCTAAACTTTAGGGTAGTCCCCAATGCTTCTTGTAAGCTAGGCCAAAACCTGGACGTAAAACGTGGGTCTCTGCCTGATACTATAGAAACTGGTACTCTGTGTAGCCTAACTATCTCATCAATATAAAGTCGTGCAAAATGATCCATCGAAAACATCATTTTTATTGGTAGGTAGTGAGCTGACTTCGTCAACCTGTCCACAATTACCCAAATAGCGTCATTCCCTTAGGGTGTTTGAGGGAGTCCAGTTACAAAATCCATGGTAATATGTTCCCACTTCCACTCGGGTATAGGTAACGATTGTAGTAATCCTGCCGTCTTCTGGTGTTCAATCTTAACTTACTGGCATACTAAACATCTCGTCACGAAATTCGCTATGTCCTTCTTCATCCCATTCCACCAGTATCTTTTCTTTAAATCTCTATACAGCTTAGTACTTCCCGGGTGAATGGTGTATGTCGAGTTAAGCGCTTCATCTAAGATCTACCTCCTTAACTCCAAATTATTGGGCACATACAATCTATGACCGAACCACAATACGTCATCTCGAACTTCAAATTTTGTCTTTCCCTTTGCTGCTGCTTCTGCCCTTATCTTGTCTACTTGATTATCAGCCAATTGAGCTGCTCGAATTTGATCTAATAAGGTTGGTCTTATGCTCAAAGTTGCTAATAGTCCTCCATTCTTCCCTATGAAAAGATGGGTTCTAAGTGTTCACATTTTAGAAAAAGTATCAGCTCGTACCTCTCGTAGATGCGCTATTCTTTCCAATGATTTTCGACATAGGGCATCAGCCACGACGTTAGCCTTGCTCGGATGATAGTGAATCGTGTAATCATAATCCTTAATTAATTCCATCCATCTCCTTTACCTCAAGTTTAGCTCTTTTTGAGTGAAAATATACTTCAAGCTCTGATGGTCCGTAAAGATCTCATAAGGAACGCCGTACAAATAATGTCTCCATATCTTAAGCGCGAAGACGATTGTGGCTAACTCTAAATCGTGGGTAGGATAATTCTTTTCATAAGGTTTTAATTGTCTGGACGCATAGGCGATAAGTTTCCTGTGTTGCATCAAAACGCAACCCAATCCTTGGTGTGATGCGTCATTATAAATAACAAAGCCCTCGCTGCCTGACGGAAGGGTAAGCACAGGTGCTGACCCCAGTTTGGACTTCAATTCTTGAAAACTTCGTTCGCATCCACCGAACCACTCAAACTTGACATCTTTATGAGTCAGTCGAGTCAAATGTTTCGCAATGAGGGAAAAGTCCTAAATAAAACGCCGGTAATAACAAGCTAGCCCCAAAAAGCTTCGTATCTTTGTCACGCTGGTCGGCCTTTTCCAATTAACTACTACTTCCACTTTTGTTGGGTCCACTTGAATTCCTTCTCCGGATATAACATGTCCAAAAAACACCACTCGATCCAACCAAAACTCACACTTACTAAATTTTGCGTATAACTTGTGTTTCCTCAGGGTTTGCAATGAAATCTTCAAATGTTCTCTGTGTTCCTTCTCACTCCGAGAGTATATCAGAATGTCATCTATGAATATAATTATGAATTGATCTAGAAAACTTCTAAACACTCGATTCATCAGGTCCATAAACACCGCAGGCGCATTTGTTAACCCGAAAGGCATCACCACAAATTTATAATGCCCGTAACGGGTCCTAATGCCCCATGGTGAGACGCTAGGTCGGATGAATCTTTTTTCTAATAATTCTTGTAATTGTTCTTTCAATTCTAACAGCTGAGCATGTGACATTCTATAGGGAGGAATACATATGGGCACTGTGCCTGGGTAGAGATCGACCGTAAACTCCACTTCTCGATCTGGGGGTAATCCTGGTAAATTATTTGGAAAAACATCTTGAAACTTACAAATAACTGATACCTCCGAAATCTTCTTTTCTTCCATCTCTATGTCTATCACATGTGCCAAAAACCCCTGACAGCCCCCTTTCAACATCTTCGACGCCTTAATGGCCGACACGATCCGGATAGGTGTTCTACTCTTGTCCCCTTGGAAAACAAATTCCTCCTCTCCCGGTATCCTAAATATTACTCTTTTCCTAAAACAGTCTAGCGATGCATGGTAGGATGACAATGAGTCCATCTCAAGAATCAAGTCAAAATCAAACATAACCAAAGGTATCAAATCTACCAACATCTCCTTATTTTCTATTTTCAACACACAATCTCTACATACACTTTTAATTGCCACTTCTTCTCCTATAGGCGTAGCTATGGTTATCATGCAATCAAGTGGTTCCATCCTTATAGTATCTACTTGCGTTATGAAAAAGTGCGATACAAACGAGTGTGTTGATCCAGGGTCTATTAGAATATAGGCATCTATCTATATCAAAAGTGGTAAGTGTACCTGTTACTGCATCAGGCGTTGCTTGAGCATCTTGGCGTGTGATAGCAAAAACTCGTGCCGGGACCCTCGGGGCCTCCATTTGCCCTTTTCCCCTGTCTTGAGCACTTTCAACTGGCCCATCCACTCTTCAACTTCCTATAAATGATTGTGCCGGTAGTCTAGAATGTCCGCATTGAGTAGCGATGTGCCCCGGTTCACCACACCGATAACAAATGATTCCCTGGTTGATCCTCGGACAATCCTTCTTAAAGTGGTCAAGGGCTCCACATTTGAAGCAATCATTTGTTTTTGTCTCCTTCGTTCGTTCAGACGTTCCCCTTTTAGCTCGGTGCCCTCTAGGTTCAAAATTTCTCGCAGTTGACTAATGACTTTGGCTTCTGAAAGCCGATGGCCTTGGAGCACCACTCCTAGGACCTTACTCCCCTGTCTTGCTCGTAGTTAGATTTCTAAACTTGTGCTTCTTAAAGTCTTCTCTTCTCCCCTCTCCCTCTTTAACATATTTCTTGATCATTTTTTCCTTATTCACTAAACTTGCGTAGTTATTCATTTCAAGAACCGTCATCCTCATTCTGATCGGAAAACTTAACCCCCTTTTAAATCTTTTGCACCTCGTCTCCTCATCGGGTATGAGCTGGGTGGCATATCGTGCCAATTTTGTAAATTTCATCTCATATTCTACTATGGTCATCCTACTTTGTTCCAGCTCAATGAATTCTTGCTCCTTCTCATATTTGTATGTTATGGGTTTATATTATTCATCGAACGCCCTCACGAAACGATCCCAACTAATCCTCTGGGGTACAGGAGGTTTAGTTCCTGGCATCGGCATTATCAGTAATCGCTCTGTGGCTTCCCACTAATGATATGCTTCTCCTCTGAACATAAAAGCTATGAGGTCGATCCTACCATCAGCCTCTACCCCTAGCCTATCCAAAATACGTATGGCATCCTTCAACCAGTTTTCTGCTTCTGCGGGGTTAAGGGTTCCCGTGAACTCCTTTGCGCCCAAGTCCTTGAATTGCTTGATTAGAGAGTTGTTGTTCCTTTTAGCTTTCATTGCAATCCACCTTGCATTTTGTTCGGTCAGTCTTGCGATTGCTTCCAACATCCTAACGGTTCGATCAGGTACTACCGGTCCTACTTGTGGAGATTCTTCGTGCCGCGTTTCATTAACCTGGTCCGGGTTGAAAGACGCTCCATCTGAGTTTTCCAAGCTTCTCTCTATTATAAGAAAGGTATATATTAGGGCTCGACACAAGAGTCCAACTTATAGACATAAGGATAAGAGCAAATTATCTACAAAAGGTTTTAATGACACAAGGTTGATCCCCCTTAAAACTGATAATCCATATAGATTTCACAAGTCGACAGCAACACAAGACCCCTCCCGGGTTATCTTCTCAATTTGATAACTTGCTTAGACTTCTAATTAGGACCCTGCGTCTGCAGAACGGGTTTCCCAAATGGACCTCAAAGTTAGTCAGTCAGACCAGGTCTAAACCACTCTTCTCAACAGACCGCGAGATAACACACTAAACCTACGGTCCACCACAGACTACATTCTAACAAGTCTACATAACCTATAACCTAGGGCTCTAATACCAAAATGTAACACCCCGCTCCCGCAAGGCACTAATCCTACACAAAGGGATAGGATCCCGCCGCAGACCGACAGCCCAAGAGATAGAAGAGGAGTAAACTTAAACAACCACAAATATCTTAATATCAAAAGAGGTAAACAAGAGTCACTAAGGATTCACCATCCCAAGGAATATATTACTTCTAAAAGGTCAAAAACCTTCAAATCTTATACATGAAGCTTTGCCAACACTAAAACTAAACAAAAAAAAAAAAAGACTGGCCAAAATGATTTTCAACACCAGAACCAAAACTACTCGATGATGCCTGTGGTGGACCAACTCTTAGCCGTTTCTGGTATCTGCAACCATAGGGTTACAGGAGAGCGCACTTAGCATTATCATGAACAGAAAAGACAGTTACTTAGGTAAGAATAATTGAAAACTCTTTCTAAAAATAGTTCATCACATTTTCTATAAAAATATAGAAACTGATGCATTTGCATGAACAAGAAAACATCACAGATTATACAGAATCTTCTCAGTATTGCAAATAAAAATATGTTCCTGGCTCAACCGCCAAAAATTTAAAATGCATGACCACTTCTCAATCTACACTCAAACCCCAACAATGTCCAAGTAGTCGTCAACCTCACAATCGGGAGTTCTGATGGTACCGTAACCTCAATTCTCAATGCACGGATAGCAATGTGATAGAATGAGGGCCACTCTCCACCAAGTACGAGTGGTATGTGCTATCTGGGACTTATCCCGCAATACCTTTAAGGCAAAACCCCCCGCTTAACGGGAAACCTCCCCTAAAGGGACGAATGAAAAACCTATAGTTGGGTAACTTCCCTCATAACGGGATATAAAGGGCCGAAAACCCCTGTAACTTGGCACTTTGGAACAACCGCACAACATTAACCGTACTTTTATAATAACATCATGCTAGCTCAAAATAACATAGATAGCACACTTGAACTAAAGACATCATGGCATTTGAAAATAGCAGGTTCATGCAATCATCAAAACTGGCCATAGTTCAAAACATGCGCTTCAAAGAATTTTCATGCATCACTTAGATAACTTAACTTCAAGACAATAGCTAAGAACTCTCACCTTGTATAATATGCGTATGAACTGAGCCTCTCCCTTACAAGCTAAGCAGGACCCCCAAGTTCTACAACCTTTGAGCTTAACGAGCAAAACACGACTCGACCGTTAATCACAGTATCCTCCCCCTTTAGGGTGAAACTAAAATGATTCTAACCGTGGAATGTTTTCTTAATTTTTGAGACCGTGGTTACTTTCTTTTTAAGATTAAGGGATGCTACGCACTTGGCCAAACCTTCACTTGTTTAAAGATTTTATTTAACCATTTGTTATTCTCTTCCAATCATTAAACTTTAAAGTACCGCAGCATCTTGGGGTACTTAAACTTGGAATTGGATTATGATTTTTAAACACCATTTAGATAAAAATATTTGTTACAACTCTCATGTTTAACACCAAGACCAAATCCTAAAGAAAAAGGGTGAACATTTCATTCTAAGCAAAAACGGTTCAGCATTTTTTCCAGATTTTACCCAAAATTATGCTTCTGTTGCTCTCGGTTTTGGGCTATCAAATTAATTCCAAATGAGCCCATTTTTTAGTATGTTCTACATCAACATGTCCCCTACAAATTTCATGTTTATAACTAAGGGTAGTTGTTTGAAACAAGTTAGACTTTTTGGCCATTTTAAAAAGTATGTTCTGTCAGCCGCCAACACTCAGCAGAGCCAATTTTGGGCAGAGGGTTTGAAATGGTTTTGGAGTATCATCCCGAGGCTTTAAGGTCTTATTTTTGGGCAGCAAGTACTTCAATATGTTATCTACAATTTTCATGTATACCACTTTTGGAATAGGTAATTCAAAATAGGAGTTTTGGGCTACACAAAAATATGTGCCAGAAGTGTCCCTTGAGGGCTAAAACTCAACAGAGACACTGATCCTTGATTGAGTGATTCCATGCTTGTAAGGAAGAATCATTTTCTTGGAATCTTGCATGCAAAAACGTGCAAGAATATCATCGATATGCTTTGCTTGTGATAAGCCTAACATCCTTTGTTTTTGATCTCGCATAAGCTTGATCCTTAGGATGTGACTGACTTCTCCCAAGTCTTTCGTATCGAACTGTCCAAATAACTATACTTTTATCGTAGATAAGGCCCCAATATCGTTTTCGATGAGCAAGATATCATCTTCATAAAGTACTAGAAATATCACTACGCTTCTATCACGCTTCTTATATACACAGGACTCATTCGGATTCTAATTAAAACCATAAGACTTAATGGCTTGATCAAATTGAGTATTCCATGACCTTGATACCTGCTTAAGTCTATAAATGGATCTCTTAAGCTTGCACAACATGTGCTCTTGGTCCTTTGCTATGAAACCGTCTGGTCGTACCATATAGATACACTTGTCAAGACTTCTGTTAAGGAAAGCTATCTTGACATCCATTTGCCAAATTTCGTAATTGAAATGAGCAGTAGTGGATAAGAAAATCCAAATAAACTAGGTCATGGCTACTGGAAAAAAGATTTTCTCATAATCGATTTCTTATTTCTAAGTGAACCCTTTTGCAACAAGCCTAACTTTGAAGGTTTTAACTTTCCTGTCTGTTCCTCTTTTCCTCTTGTAGATCCACTTACATCCAATAGATTTTATCCCTTCAGATGGTTCTACAAGTTTCCAGACCTGATTAGAATACATAGATTCTATATCTAAATTCATTGTCTTTTGCCAAAGATCTGCATCTTTGTCTTGAAGTGCTTCACTGTAGTTATAGGGTTCAGTATCCAGTTCTGTCGGAAACTTATCAAAAGACTCTCTCAAGAACATATACCGATCAGGTTAATGAACAATCCTCCTACTACGACGAGACACTACCTGTATCTGTGTACTAGTAGTAACACGCTGTGCAGAATCTGAACCCTGTGCGTTAGCACTATGTTCATGATTTGCACATGTCCCGATAATCCTCTCACTACAACGAGGCAATGGGATATTAATGACTTGTGATTCCTCTTCCGTTCTACTGATATTTTCTCTCATTTCTTCCAGAGCAATTTTACTATTGGGCCAGTGGTCCATAATATTATCGTCTTTCAAGAATCGAGCATTGTTGCTAATAATGACTTTTTGATCCTTAGGATTATAAAATAGACCACCCTTCGTTCCCTAGGGATACCCCACAAAGAAATAGAATTCTATCATCGATTCTAACTTACCCGCGTTCTCATTCAGCACTTGTGTTGGACACCCCTAAGTCTGAATATGTCTCAAGCTAAGCATACGCCCAGTCCACAATTCTGTGAAAGTAGAAGGTACTCACTTAGAAGGTTTGATGTTCAGAATATAAGCCACTGTGTCTAATGAAAGTTCCCAAAACGAATCGGGTAATCCTAAATAACTCATCATGGAATTTACCATCTCCATAAGAGTCATATTCATTTTTTCTGCTACACCATTCTGCTGTGGAGTGCCTGGTGTAGCTAACTGGGGTATAATCCCTTCTGATGACAGGTAGTTCCTAAACTCTCCAAAGAGGTACTCTCTTCCACGGTCGGATCGTAGTGATTTGATACTTTTACCCAGACGCTTCTCCACCTCTGCCTTGATTTCTTTGAACTTCTCAAAGCATTCAGACTTACGGTGCATCAGATAAATGTCTCCATACCTTGAGTAGTCATCAATAAAACTGATGAAGTACTTAAAGCCACCTCTAACCCGAATTGTCATAGGACCACACACATTAGAGTAAACTAGTTTCAACAGTTCTTTAGCTTTATAGATTTTGGCTGAAAATGACCTCTTGGTTATCTTACCCTCTAAGGAAGATTCACAAGCTGAAAGTGCTTTCACTTTCAAAAAACTCAAAAGCCCATCTTCTATCAGTCAGTTTATCCTTTTTAGATTAATATGACCCAAGTGTAAATGCTAAAGAAACATTTGGTTCATTAAAAAAGAAAACTTTATCTTATATGGTAAATTAGAAGTGTTATTCAATTTAGTTAGTTGCAATATAGGAGACATAAGAGATATGACATACAGATCATCCACTAACGTATAAGAATAAATAAAATATTATTTTTTTTAACAATCTCAGAGTCATTAAAATTAATAGAATATTTGTCTTTTATTAAACTAGATACCGAAATTAAATTTTTTTCTAATCGAAGATACATAAAGACAATCTATTACAAGTAAAATGCTATCTCTACTAAAGCTGAGAGTGACATCTCCTACTGCAACAGTTGCCACCCTTGTATTATTGCCCATATGTAGGTATATTTTTCCATCACTAAGATGCCTAATTTCTTGAAACTCCTGCAAAGAATTGCAGACATGATTAGTGGCTCCTATATCTACACACCAGGTACCAGTGGATAATATCGCTAAGCATTTTTCAACCATCAGTGAACAGAAATTATCTGGTATGTTCTGCTTACTGAGAATACTTGCACACTATTTTTTTCAATGCCCAAATTAGTTACAGTGATAGCACTTGCCTTTCAGCTTCTTCACACCAGTTTTTGGTCCCGTAACTACTTTTGGACCTGTGCCTCCCTGTATCTGAACTTTTTTCTTCTACTTGCCTTTCGGCTTAGAGGAAGAACTTTTTTTAGGCACATACACATACCTTGGCTTTTTAAGAACACCATCGGCTGCTTGAAGTTCTTTAAGAAATTCTGCTAATAAACGAATAAAAAACTAAACTTATTCATGGTATAGTTTAGACATAACTTCTTAAAGCTATCAGGTAATGACTGGAGTATGATATCGACCTCGGTTCTTCCGTCAATATCAGCTCCTAGGATCTCCAGTTCATTCAAAAGACTAATTATCTTCAGAACATGATCCCCAACTAGGGTGCCTTCAGCCATGCTTGCATTCATAAAAGATTTCATGGCCATCTGCCTAGCAGCACGATTTTGATCCCCAAATATTTTTTTTGAGGTTTATAAATTGTTGACTTAACTAGATTTCAACCTGTTTTGATGATAACAAACCAAAGCTTCTGATTGTGCAAATTGAGTGTGTTCACAGGACTTCAATGACACAAGCACAATTGAGAAAGCAAAATAGAAACCATGAAGTATGAAGATTATATTCAAGCCGCTAAGATCCATGGAGCAAGAGAAAAATCAAGAAGACAAGAAAAAGACTTGAAGGATTTGAGGATTTTCTAAGCGTAAATGCACTAGGACTTATGTAAGTTCACGTACCATTGGCTATATGTGTGAAAGCTCATAGGAGACCTTAGATGGACCATAGGTTTGTTAAATATTTCATGACAAATCATTTTCAAAGTATAAA
>JAOTRH010056562.1:0-18937 GCA_034768845.1 Heliamphora exappendiculata
AGAGAGAGAGAGAGAGAGAGAGAGAGAGAGAGAGAGAGAGAGAGAGAGAGAGAGAGAGATTTGGACTTAAGGAGAGAATTTTGGAATGAGAGAGATTCGGACATAGAGAGATTTGGGGTGAGAAAGATTCAAAATGAAAAGAAATTGAAAGTTGGAATGAGAGAGAGATACCAAATTTCAAAGATAGATATGGAAATATTCACAATTATATATGGAATATCTCTCTCATTGGTCTAAAATATAAATAGGGCCTTCCAAATTTGGCTGAGCAAATTTTAAATTAGGAATATTATATTTTCAAATTTTAAAATCTAAATATTCGATTTTAAATCTATTAGCCAATCACATCTTTTATAAATAAATTTTAATTTAAAATTCTAAAAAATTAGGATTGGGGGTTTGGAGTTTCTAGGATGCCCCTCATTACCATATGAAAATCACAAAATGAGTTTCATCTTAATTTTGCTGGTAAGTATTTTTTTTTGAAACGCCAAAATGAGTTTTGTCCTGAAACGCCAAAATGAGTTTTTTTTTTTTTTGAGCTAAAAAGGTCAACTAATGCCAAGTTTATGATTGATTGCATTTTAAAATTTTTGGCGTTTCAGGCCATTCTGGTGGCTCCTCTGTCCAGGATGAACTTGGAGGGGACATGGATCCAAAACACCATGCTGGTTCACCCAATTCACCATCATCTTCAGGTGGGTTCCATCTGTTTTCTTCAAAAGGACTGATCTATGTAGAGAAGACTTGATGTGCACCGCATTATTTTGGTGGAAATTATACTTTGTACAAGACGTATTGTTTGTTCCCAAAGAAATTTTGTTTTCAGAACGTAGGGTGGCTGTGGTTACGGGAACATTCAATTGGTCATTAGATAACGTCCTGAAATATTGAATAAAATTCTCGACTTGATATGCCCTAGATATGCTGCTCGTTGTTGGGTAGTAATAGGATTTTTTTAATGATTTTTATGCCATTTGAGAAGTCTGTATTTTGCGTTACAGGTAAACAACCGGAGAATCCCTTGTTATTACTTGGGAAATACAGTGATGATGAGTTGGATGAGGAATCAAGTAAAAGACTTGGCCTTGCCACTGTAGAGAACTGCACTTCTGATGATGATGAGCAGGTGATTTATGGGTTTCACAATATTTGTTTATTTGGCTGTTGAGGAGCCAGGTGTATTAATTCTCCATGCCCTATACTATTCTTGAGAATGGTTTTTGTGGCGCATGAATCATAAATTCATGTTTTAACGAAGAGAAACAAGGCTGGGCTTGGTTATGACAGGCTCAGCTGGTTAGTACTTCAATATTTCCTGTATAACTCAGGAGTATCCAGTGAAGTAATTATTATAGTTTCTAGTATTTTAGGTCTAGGCTTCGTTGTTTGTGCTACAACCCTTGGAAATTTCCTTGATTAATTCTGTAAATACGAGCTTGAGAGAGCTCACAACTACTTAAAGATCCAGGCGTTCTTAAAATATTCATAGATTTGTGTACAATTCATGTAACATGTTAACAAATATTGCATAGATCTGTGTACAATTCATGTTGGTAATGTTTTTTCATGTTACTTGTAAACTGAGTTAATTGATTTAGACAATATCATAAGACACTTTTCTAAAGTTTGGGCTACTATACATTTCTAAAATGTCACAAGCTGTGGGTTAAATTCCTGTGTTCGTAGTGGCTGGTCCTCTGTGCCTTTTATTATACATGAACACCATATTTGTTCTTTTTGGTCAAAGTATCTATATGCTTCATTTGGGGTAGATAATTTTATTTTATTTTTTATTTTCTGGTGATGCCTGAATTTACTATTCAACAACTTTCAGGTTCCTAAGTAAAGTTAAGGCCATGTTTGGATGATAGGAATCATGAGGAGGAATAGGAATCAAATAATTAGTAATCTAAGACTTGGGAGTAATCCTATTTAAGTGTTTGGAATCTTTGGATTAATTTAGGAATCTTATCACGGAAACCCTTTTTTAGAGATTTGTTAGACTTGAACATTTTATTTTCTTATTGATTGACTTTGGAATCTAAGATTACTATGGGGGAGGGTGAGAATCAAATTCTTATTTAATTTAGGAATCTGATTCCTGGTTGAATAAGTAATCGGGATTCATTTTCGTATTTCTATTCATCCCAAACAAAGGAATTATAGAGAATTAGAATCACATTCCCATTCTCCCTTAGAATTCCAATCATCCAAACATAGCCTTAAAGGATTTTTTTACTTTCCAGCACCTTGCGACATTGGAATTCTTTTTTTTACATGCTAAATTTGGTCTACATGTATTATATGAAATAGGTAAAAGGACCTTTAGGCACGGGAAATGAAGATATGGAAAACAATCCAAGCATGGACCTTAATACTCAAAAGGAAAAACTGCATTACTTGGAAACATGTGACGTTTCACTAGATTGCACAGAACCTGGAGGACCTAGATGATAGAGAAATTGATTCTCCTGTCACGGGTGATTTGTACAAAGAAGTGATCTCAATGGAAGAAACATCTGTTTCAGGTACTTCTGATGTACAGCCCACTGACAACTTGATTTCTAGTTAGAAGGTAGTCTTGCATGAAGAGAGCAATCTATGTTACTACTGGAATACTGTTACCGGGGAAACTTCTTGGGTGGTGCCTGATGGGCTGGTTCAGGGAACTGAATTGACAGGTGAACAGAAACCTGCTCTTGATACTAAAGTAAGAAAGAGTGCTCTTTCTAGGGCACACTAACAAGTTCCAGTTTAAATGTGGAATTAGACGGATCTATAACCATGCACTCTATTCATCACTCTAAGGCTGGGAATGTAATTTATGAAACTCAAGAAATCCATGCATAAATCACGGGAAAGCAAGTGGAATGAGATTGAAGCAGATGGGAATGAAAAGAAAGTAGTTTGTTTCGCTTTTAAAAATTCTCATGCCTTTGCTGATGTTGTCACATCATTCATTGACCGGAAAGATTCACAAAATGAAACATCAAGGGTGGTGTTCTCCATGTTGAACATCAAGATGCAATTGATTATCACATGACATTTGGGCAGTTGTGCTGTAGTGAACAGTGGAGTTCATGAAGCTTCGCAACCTGATGAATCAACTCCCGGGATCACACTTCATGATAGGGAAGATGTGCATGGACATGGATGTAGACATGGAGGTTAAAGATGCAATTCCAACAAGTGCCACCATTACCAGAGAAGAGATTCAGTAACTTCTGCATGTTGTGTTCTGAAGAACAACCTATTCAGCCAAATCCAGATGACGAATCTTTTCTGAAGAGATTCACGAATCTTTTCCGCCACTGGAAGCTTTTTGCGTTCCACCCCCTCCAGATGACGATTGGATTCCGCCACTGCATCCTGATAATGAACTGGTTCCGCCACCGCCACCTGAACCCCCATATCCTCCACCACCTACTTACTTTGAAACAGTACCGTCACTATCTTATCCAGAACAATACAATCTGTCATACCCAGCTTCCAGCTTTGAGTATTATGGTCAAACAAACACAGAGCTCCCAACTAATAATGCTTACGGACATACTAAAGGATGTCAGGTAGTTGTGCCCCATCCACCAGTTTATTATGAAGCATTGCCTACCACATATCCTGGTGCTGCTCCAGTTGTAGTTAATCAATAATGTGCAAGTAACTTGAGCTTGTTTTGTTTTGTTTTGTTTTTTTTTTTTTAGAAAGAAAGAATTCTGGTACTCAAAGCATAAACGAATATAGATAGATCACATTCTGTCAATTGATTCAAGTTTCTTATGAAAGCTAATGCATCCCATGAGTAGTTGAAGTGCCTTTCGAGATTTCAATGATGAAAATATTTTTTCTTTCACGATTTCAATAGTTTGTAACAAAAACGCTGCACACATCGAATCCGAGAGTGGTAATATTAGCATGCCCCTTATAAGTCATGATACTTGTATCTTTTTAGCTATAACCTATATGTTCGTACGTTCAACTACACACTCGAGGACCCAAGCTCAACATTGTCTATTATGGCATTGACTTTGCTCATGGTTTTCATTCTCTGTGGCAGGTTGCACCATACAGGAAAGTGAGAAAGGTGGTGTTCACACAACCACTATCGAAATCTGAAGTTGAGAAATTCTTCCAAAGGAACTAAGAAACTTGATTTCAAAAATTTAAGAACATTTCAGACAGGCCTAGTCCCAAGTACAAAAAAAAAATTTATGTAACATGAGCTTATTTTGTTTTGTTTTTTGTTTTTTGAGTAAGGAGAATTTTCTTGTACTGAAAGCACAAGCGAGTATAGATAGATGACATTCAGTCAATTGATTCAAATTTCTTATGAACGCACATGCATCTAGTGAGAAGTTGAGGTGCCTTTTGAGATTTCAATGATGAAAATGTTTTGTCTTTCATGATTTCTGAGGGGGATCAAGTTCCGACCAGAGCCACGTGGAGCACATGTGGAAGGCCGTACAACACAGCAGTTCTTTTCAGTACGACACATACCTCGGCGTATCCATATTAACTTGGGCAATCGGCCGGGCTATATGGTAGTATACTCGGGTTCTAGAGACCTCAGGACGTTAGGCCCGAGCTCATGGATAGTTCGGCCCTCAACCCGAAGACATGGTGCTCGGCACCTTTATGAGGATTGCTCGGTACTAATAGCCGAGAAATACAAGCTACCTGAGCCCTGGGCCGAGCTAGATGGTTAATATTGAGGATCATGTCCCACGATCCGCGTATCAAAAAAGTGATATGATGATATGAGATATGCAAATATGCCTATTCAGGGGCTAGGACATCAAGTAGGGATGGCTTAGCCCTAGCCTAAGTTAGGCATGTAGTTTAGCCCAAGCTAGATCTGAATGTTGGTGGATATCTTGGCATGACAAAAGGCACTTGCAGAAAGATCTTGTAGAGATATCTAATGATGGCACTGAAAAGTCACAATCAAACTATTAATTTCTATGCATCGATCAGAGAGAGGAAGTACAACCCGACCTGCTCAGGTCGGGTCGAACTCCAAAGGCGGGTCAAGTTTATTTCTCCCTATAAATAGTCACCAAATTTGAAGATACAGGCATGCTCTCTTTTACTTAGCAAAAACTCTGCCAAAATACTATCTCAAGATCTTCCTTCTCTCTAAAATCCCTTACTTGACTTGATCGTTGAAGGGTCCACCGTTGGGCATATCACCCCTTTCTTGAAAAGGGGGGGGGGGGGGGTTATATGCCTTTTTCGAGGGATAAATGTAATAGGCAATCTCCCCTGCAGCACCACCACCGCCAGAGGTAGCGGCGGCCCCGGGGCATCTGGGGCATAGCCCAGGTAGGCTAGCCACTGCTGTAACGGCGGCGACACCACCCCCATGGTGTTTACAATATGGGGAAGGGAGGCTGCCGGCAACCACGATAGTGGCGAGGCATCGGTGAATAAATGGTGAGGGGTAATGGAATTGGAGAAATAGAACGCTAACCTGAGAGAAAAAGGTTCTGGGACGTTGGAATGTCACCGGAGTTGCAGAAATCTCAGTTGCTAGAGTGATGCCGGAAATCGTCTAGCTTCTTGGAGTCTTGACGGTTCGTAAAAGAGTGAGAGAAGGGTGACTTCCCCCCTTATATAGCTTCCCTTCTACATTCAAACGAAGCGCCAAAAGACGGCAGTTATGGCGCGTGCTCTGACGCGCGCCGTATGTATTTAATGCGCATTTAACACAAGTAGCGCACATGGCTCGAGCAACCCAATCTGAACAGATCACAGCGGTTCATATCGTAGCACTGGTGTTCGGATCAAATGGTCGAGCTCTATTTCTAGTCAAATTAATGGTTCCGAGAAAAATCTCTTGATCGGCCTTGAAAATCCAAGCAGATCAGAGTAATTAGGTCGAATGATTGACATTTATTGAAAACGAAGATCGACATTCCTGCGACGTTCCTATACCAAAGGTACAGCTAGTGCTGTACGCACTTAATGCGCACAATAAATGCACCGCAAAATCGATGGAGCAGTGCCACGTGGAGGAGGTGACCGTTGGCGTGCGAGGAAGCTAAGGGACAGTACGTCAGCGAGGCTTGCTCAATAAGCCTCCCGATCAAAAGGCAAAGTGATAAATCGAGAAAGAACAACACATCATCTTCCAGCAGCTCGGGTTCCGAACGACAGCAAGATGATGGGGGCAATTGAGGGGGATCAAGTTCCGACCAGAACCACGTAGAGCACACGTGGAAGGCCGTACAGCGCAGCAGTCCTTTTCAGCACGGAACATACCTCGGCGTATCATATTAGCTCGGGCAATCGGCCGAGCTATATGGTAGTTTGTTCGGGTTTTGGAGACCTCAGGACGTTAGGCCTGAGCTCATGGATAGTTCGGCCCCCAACCCGAAGACATGGTGCTCGGCACCTTTATGAGGATTGCTCGGCACTAATAGCCGAGCAATACAAGCTGCCTGAGCCCTGGGACGAGCTAGATGGTTGATATTGAAGATCATGTCCCACGATCCGCGTATCAAAAAAGTGATATGATGATACGAGATCTGCAAATATGCCTATTCATGGGATAGGACATCAAGTAAGGATGGCTTAGCCCTAGCCTAAGTTAGGCCTGTAGTTTAACGCAAGCTAGATCTAAATGCTGGTGGACATCTTGACATGACAAAAGACACTTGCAGAAAAATCTTGCAGAGATATCTAATGATGGCACTAAAAAGTCATCATCAAACTATTAATTGCTATTGCATCGATAAGAGAGAGGAAGCACATTCCGACTTGCTCGGGTCAGGTCGAACTCGAGAAGCGGGTCAAGTTTATTTCTCCTTATAAATAGTCACCAAATTTGAAGATACAGGCATGCTCTCTTTTACTTAGCAAAAACTTTGTCAAAATACTCTCTCAAGTTCTTCTTTCTCTCTAAAATCCCTTGCCTGACTTGATCATCGGAGGGTTCACCGGTATAAAGCCACTGGCGGACATCTCACCCCTTTCTTGAAAAAGAAAAGGGGAGCGAGTTATATTCATTTTTAGAGAGAGAAATGTAATAGGCGATCTCCCCGGTAACACAACCACCGCCGGAGGTAGCGGCGGCCCCAAGGCATCTCGGGCATAGCCCAGACAGGCTAGCCTCCGCCATAATAGCGGCGACACCACCCCCATGGTGTTTACAGAATGGGGAAGGGAGGCCGCCGGCAACCACGACAGTGGCGAGGCATTGGTGAATAAACGGCCAGGGGTATTGGAATTGGAGAAATAGAACGCTAACCTGAGAGAAAAAGGTTATGGGAGGTTGGAATGTCACCGGAGTTGCAAGAATCTCAGTTGTCGGAGTGATGCCGGAAATCGACTAGCTCTTGGGAGTCTTGACGGTTCGTAAAAGGGTGAGGGAAGGGTGACTTCCCCCCTTATATAACTTCCCTTGTATAGTCAGACGAAGCACCAAAAGACGGCAGTTATGGCGTGTCACGCCCCAAAATCCGGGGTCACATGAAAATCCATCAAACACCAATTTTATGAAAAATATAGGTTTTTATATATTTAAATTCGCCTGTTGAAACCAATGGAATACCCAACAAAAGGATCTCCCATAAATAAACAACTTACAAATCTAACATGCATACGATTTATCGTCTTATGGCGTACAAAATCTGACTTCAGGAACAGACATACCAAAAAGAAAAAACTATAAAAGTCTTCCGCGACCGCGGGCACCACCAGAGCTACTCCTCATGCACATCATCACCTGAAAATAGTTTTACAGAAAATCCCACCCATGAGCTGAAGCCCATTAGAAACAGACTATAAAGCTATAAAGTAGGAAATATGCAATCATATAGGGTGGGAGCTAAACTCAACCACCGAACCCAAAACAATTTTCCACAAACTCCAAGTTTTCCCATCAAACTACACAAGTCTCCCAAAACGGTTTATTTCATAAAACCCATATTTTCATCCTTCAAACCAGGTATTGCAGCTAATGCAAATGATCAACCACAGTTAAGGAAAATAGTAATCAAAATATTGTTCCCTCGTGGAATGTACCATCGCGGAAAAGAAAAATAATATCCTATGTACCGACTCCATTACAAGGGGACAGAGGTAGCAACTACAGATTTTTGCCCCTTTACCCAATCCCCATACATCATGGGACCGGTCGGGTAAATGCAAGTTATATACGGAGTACCATGATGTAGCCACTCAATTTACGGGCGACAACCCGAGGGAACTGAGCACCCAACCGTCTCAATTTACGGGGACTAACCCGAAGGACCTGAGTACCTATGCTGCGCACGTTTGTGGACTTACACCGAGGGCAACTCGTGTCACATACACGTCATCCCGGTATATCTAGATAATCTTCTCAAAACTAAAAATATTTCACAAATATACATTATATATGTATATACAGATCTATCCATCAACATGGAGATCAACTAAACCTTTCCAAAAAGTTTTTCAGAAAAACAGTTATACTACACATGTATAAATAAGAGATTCAATCCATGAACCATGGAGATTAAACGAAATATTTTCAAAATGTTTTTTTCGTTTTCAACAAAACGTTTAAAAACTTGAGACTCAACCCCAATGGTTAGCTCCAAACCTCCAAAACATGATTTGTCGAGATTTTTCATAAAACCACAATTTCCATCGTTTTCATGAACACCCATTGAAAACCTAACACCCACAACTTCAATATCATGTAATAAACCAAAAAAGCATAAAACATGCTTTTTATCCGAAACAAGGTTTAAACATAACACATGATATATAAGCATTTCAACCGGGGAAAAGGGGTACAACTGCATATAGCATCACTGTCCAACCGTCACTACCACGTCCCGACACCCGGGTCACGTGAAACGCCCACAACAAACTCCCAAGGAACAAGAGATTTGATAAAAAGTTCCACCAAGGATGAAAAACAACTTTCCCTAAACATTTGGCCAAAAGCAGATGAAAAATGGTTTGAAAATCTTGGCATACCTTCACTCTTTTGGTCATATATTTTTCTACAAAAATAATTTTAAGGTGAGAGAGGTTCCATTGGAAAGAAGACTTCCGGGGCTTCGATTTGAGTGCAAGAATGACCCAATTCCGAGTCCAAATGAGAGAGATAACATCAAAACAAAATGGCTCTGCGCAGCTAGTCCGCTCTAGCGGATATCTGGCGCTCGAGCGAGCTACCACCCGAGAAAAATCCAAAATTTTCTATTCTTGGTGTTCTAAGCCTCCAAAACTCTCAAACACTCATACACCATCATCTCAACCACAAAATAAAATCTCCAAACACCTTTTTAACACCCTCGGATATACCCAAATCCGAAACTACCACAGAACCTCAAAAGGAACGTTTCAAAACCCAATTTCATCCAACCAAAATCAACACAAACGCCTTTTTAAACCAAAACCCGATTTAACGAAACATAAAGCGGTTGTCCATGCATTTTTATCTGGTCAAAATACCTATAATTGCACGTAGTACCCTTTAACAACAGTAGAGTCTAGAATCCTACCTCGTTGAACTAAAAGCTCGACATCTCGATCCACGAGCAAAAACGAACTTCGTCGGAATGAAATTCTGTCCGCATGAAAGCGTAGACCACGATGCCGATACTAAGAATCTGCTATCTGATCGTCGAAAACTGAACCCCGGGCCCCCGAGAAGTTAGAGAGAAGGCAGAGAGAAAAATGAGAAAACTTAGGAGTTAAGTTTTGAAAATATATTTTAAAAATATCTAACTCCAGATATTTATAGGCCTCCAAACTATCTTCTTATTTTTGAATTTTTTGAAATTCGCACCGCAACTTCCCGCAGCCCCCAGGACTAACCCCGCAAAATCTCTGAACCCGAACATGCGTCAAACCACATTTTTATAGAATCTCGCGCCAGGCCTCCACTGCTCGAGCGCCCAAGCACCGCTCGAGCGGACCCCTACCGACATACCACTCTGCCACCCCACAGCTTGAGCACCCAAGCACCGCTCGAGCGGTCACCACACAGAACCACTCTCTGGCACCACCCCGCCCGAGTGCACACCCATCGCTCGAGCTGTCATCGCTGGGTGAAAACCTGAACCAAAGAAGCACGATCATACTTTAATCCCTACTCCCGTGAACACTTAAATCATTTCCAAAAATAAAATGGGTCAGGGTCTCACAACTCTCCCCCTCTTAAATGAATTTCGTCCCCCAAATTTTAAAACTGCAACAACATTGCAACTCAAGCCAAACACTACCCCGTAACTATCAACAATCTTTGATGAAAACCTAACAATACTGTACAACAGCAGAAATGTCCCCGCAACTGAAATCCCAAACCTGTCGTCACATAAGGAAAACACGACTTGAAGATTCAATCTCCATACAGACTGCTCGCGCGGGCAAGTTCCATTGATACTACTGTCATCACCCTGTCGACGCCAACCTCTTCACCACTGAAGCTGTTATGATGCCGATCCACGAGCAACAACACAACGCTCGACTCTAGAGAGAAGCTTACTTACTCACCTGGACATCAAAGAACACATCTCAGAAAACCCTCAAACCGTCATTCCCAATTTGATCTTTCATCACAAGCTAGTATTCTCACCCACGAGGAACATCAGGTGGTACACCATTATCCTAGACAAAGTCCCACACAACCGAAAACTGACCTGGCATCACAACCACAAGGTCACCTGACTCCAGCGAGTCACTCGACCAAACACGTCACGTAAACAGAACATCTCATAGGAATCCAACAACCTATAAAAACCCTACCGTATCTCCCGTACAATAGCGCATCACTACTCATCTCGATGTCTTGCCATCAAATCATTGATATTAGATTGCAGATCACCCTCAAACAAAACATGGTTGCCGTCAGCTGGCAAAACAAACATGATGATCATCGTCCAACATCAACCCCTTGAGTCCCTAGACTCATCCGTCGAGTAACAAACTCAGACTTGCCTTTTACACTTAGCAAATCCCTCGTATGCAGAACTCATCACGGTCCTTCCATTCCCAACCAAACAATCGCATCGGTTTGAACAGGCCATGCTAACCAAGGCTTCTCCAACCTCTTACCCTTGGGACCACCATCTATACAAACAACTGTTATGCCAAAGCACAACACTTACCACATTCGATAGCTACTCCTCGACTCCAAGAACTCTACGCAGTTCCAAGTCCTCAAATAGAGAAAAAGGCCAGACTCACAAAAGTCTACCCGAAATCCACCATACGCATATCACAGCCGCACAGTTCCAACAAAATTCCCACTCTACCATGAGCTAGAAGCACAACCATACACATACGCAACGGTCAACGATCCTCAACTGATCACTGCAAAGGAACTCTGTGTATCGACACCGACGCCCTTATCAACTAACGTCCCTGGTCTAGCAACTCGACTTCACAGGGAACACAACCCTACTGGTTCAACCATCCGTTGAAACCACACAGATTAGGTTTCCACAACCTATCAGATGTACCACACTCATACGTACTCTTTACGGTCTTTAACCGTGGGAGCAATCGGATCCCAAGTCACACACACAGATGTTTAACACCCAAAAAGCATGGAGAACCCGTCTTCTAATCACCCGATCCTGGTGATACACGTCCCCAAGCCACAACTCCAAGGGTCACAACACGGATACAAATCCACTGAGATTCTACATTCTCAGGACACAACCAAAACCTGAACCAATCAAAACCTGGCATCTCTGTCAACCCGAGATGAAATAACTAGCAAACAACACGCACCAGACAATCGTCTACAAAAAAATCGTCTACAAGAACTCTCTCTCTCCTTCCATCCAAAAGAAAGAAAATGGCCAACAAGAAACCACGACCCAACCTTGGAGTACTGCCAATACTCCTCAACACTTAGCCTCTAAAGAACTCTAAAAGTCCTACCTCGAGGCCACATCGACTATAGTCACACAGCTGCCGTCAATTCCGATCACAATACTCAGATCATCAGCTACACCAAACTCTCAACGCTCAGACCTTATTCACACACATAAACACCATCCATCCGCATACCTGGTACAACACATACCATTGTGCCCAAAACCTCACTTCACAAGGTAACTTAACTCCTGCTAGGCACACCACGATCACGTCACGATCTTTTCGAGTAAGGGAAACCCGATCCAGAGACCCCTCATCCAGAGTTACTAATAACTCCCACAACCATGCAGACACCTTCCGCACTTTCGGTCTCAAAACACACCTCGACCACAGGCATCGTACCTTACGATTTCTCACCTATCATCCCAGGATGGCCAAATCACATGGTATATTGCCGAACCTAATCACTCCACACTTCGTTTCCATGGGCAAACAACGTACCCATATCTGAACCTAAGGTGGAACACAAACAACTTACAGTAACTTACTGTTAAGCGAAGCCAGCTACCCAAGCCAAGGCCATCAACCAAGCTTCGACTATACCTGAACAAAACTCTGCTCAAACACTCAACGGTTTGCCGACCAAAGCCGACCTCACACAGCTAAACTCAACTCACTGAGGAGTTCCACAACATCTCAAGCGGTCGATGCTTAAACCATACCGTACCTCTGCAGCTGATAACAACCGAGTCGCACATAACCAAACCCAAACTACGGTCTCGCCGTCTCTAAAGGGTGTACAGGTTATAAAGAAAGAAAATATAAAACACGACAACCTAAGGTCGATCTATCATGTTATCTCTACCACATACCACATAATCATGCTAACACATAGTCATAAAGATTATGCAGACACCACACCGATACCGAGGAGAACCGACAAGAATGACGCATCACTTTGGATAACCTACTTAGATTCCTTGCTAGAAGTCACGTCCACAAAACGCATTTCTAACTTGGCTCCCAAGTTTGTTAATCCAAGCACAAGACGAATCAATCCTATGGTCTAACCTCTATGCTCACATATACACAACATCAACATGCAACCAAGCACACACATATCCTCACAAGGTGATGCACCCTCTTCCCATAGCTCATAGGTATTCGAACCCAGAGCTCTGATACTAAGTTGTCACGCCCCAAAATCCGGAGTCACGTAAAAATTCACCAATAACACCAGTTTTATGAAAAATATAGGTTTTCATATATTTAAATCTGCCTGTTGAAACCAATGGAATACCCAACAAAAGGATCTCCCATAAATAAACAACTTAAAGATCTAACATGCATACGATATATCACCTTATGGCGTACAAAATCTGCCTTTAGGAACCGGCATACCAAAACGGAAAAAATATAAAAGCCTTCCGTCACCGCGGGCACCACCAGAGTTACTCCTCATGCACATCATCACCTGAAAATGGTTTTACAGAAAATCTCACCCGTGAGCCGAAACCCAATAGAAACAAACTATAAAACTGTAAAGCAGAAAATATGCAATCAAATAGGGTGGGAGCTAAACTCAACCACCGAACCCAAAACGATTTTTCATAAACCCCAAGTTTTTCCATCAGACTACACAAGTCTCCCAAAACGATTTTATTTCATAAAACCCATGTTTTTATCCTTCAAATCAAGTATTACAACTAATGCAAATGATCAACCACAATTAAGGAAAATAGTAATCAAAATATTATTCCCTCGCGGAATGTACCATCGCAAAAAAGAAGAATAGTATCCTATGTACCGACTCCATTACAAGGGGACAGAGGTAGCAACTACAGATTCCTGCCCCTTTACCCAATCTCCATACATCATGAGATCGGTCGGGTAAATGCAAGTTCTATACGGAGCACCATGGCGTAGCAACTCAATTTACGGGCGACAACCCGAGGGAATTGAGAACCCAACTGTCTCAATTTACGGGGACTAACCCGAAGGACCTGAGTACCTATGCTGCGCACGTTTGTGGACTTACACCAAGGGCAACTCGTGCCACATACACGTCATCCCGGTACATCTAGATAATCTTCTTAAAATCGAAAATATTTCACAAATATACATTATACATGCATATACAGATCTATCCATCAACATGGAGATCAACAAAACGTTTTCAAAATTTTTTCCAGAAAAACAGTTATACAACACATGTATAAACAAGAGATCCAATCCATGAATCATGGAGATCAAACGAAACATTTTCAAAATATTTTTTTCATTTTCAACAAAATGTTTAAAAACCTGAGACTCAACCCCAAGGGTTAGCTCCAAACCTCCAAAACATGATTTGTTGAGATTTTTTTTTATAAAATCACCATTTCCACCATTTTCAAGAACATCCTTTGAAAATCCAACACCCACAAGTTCAATATCATGTAATAAACCAAGAAAAGTGTAAAATATGCTTTTTATCTTAAACAAGGTTTAAACATAACACATGATATATAAGCATTTCAACCGGAAAAAAAGCGTACAACTGCATGTAGCATCACTGTCCAACCGTCACTACCACGTCCCGATACTCGGGTCACGTGAATCACTCACAACAAACTCCCAAGAAACAAGATATTTGATAAAAAGTTCCACCAAGGATGAAAAACAACCTTCCCCAAACATTTGGCCAAAAGCGGATGAAAAATGATTTGGAAATCTTGGCATACCTTCACTCTTTTGGTGATAACTTTTTCTACAAAAATAATGTTAAGGTGAGAGAGGTTCCATTGGAAACAAGACTTCTAGGGCTTCGATTTGAGTACAATAACGACCCAATTTCGAGTCCGAATGAGAGAGATAACATCAAAACAAAATGGCCCTGCGCAGCTAGTCCGCTCTAGCGGACATCGGGCGCTCGAGCGAGCTACCACCCGAGAAAAATCCAAAATTTTCTATTCTTGGTGTTCTAAGCCCCCAAAACTCTCAAACACTCATAAATCATCATCTCAACCACAAAATAAAGCCTCCGAACACCTTTTTAACACCCTCGGATATACCCAAACTTGAAACTTTCACAGAACCTCGAAAGGAACATTTCAAAAACCGATTTCATCCAACCAAAATGAACATAAATGCCTTTTAAAACCTAAATCCGATTTAACAAAACATAAAGCAGTTGTCCATGCATTTTTAACCTGTCAAAATACCTATAATTGCACATAGTACCCTTTAACAACAATAGAGTCTAGAATCCTACCTTGTTGAGCTAAAAGCTCGGCGTCTCAATCCACGTGCAAAAACAAAATTTGTCAGAATGAAATTATGTCTGGATGAGAGCGTAGACCACGATTCCGATACTAAGAATCTGCTGTCTAATTGTCGAAAACTGAACCCCGGGCACCCGAGAAGTTAGAGAGAAGTTAGAGAGAAGTTAGAGAGAAGTCAGAGAGAAAAAGGAGAAAACTTAAGAGTTAAGTTTTGAAAATATATTTTGAAAATATCGAACTCCAGATATTTATAGGCTTCCCAAAAATCGTTTTGTTTTGAATTTTTTGAAATTTGCGCCGCAACTTCCTGCAGCCCCTAGGACCAACCCCGCAAAATCTATGAACCCAAACATGCATCAAAATCACATTTTTATAGAATCTCGCGCCAGGATTTCACCGCTCGAGTGCCCAAGCACCGCTCGAGTGGACGTCTACTGACATACCACTCTGCCACCCCATCGCTCGAGCGCCCAAGCACCATTCAAGAGGTCGCCACACAGAACCACTCGCTGACACCACCCCGCTCGAGCGCACACCCATCGCTCGAGCGGTCATTGCTGGGTGAAAACCTGAACCAAAGAAGCAAGATCATACTTTAATCCCTACTCCCGTGAACACTTAAATCATTTCCAAAAATGAAACGGGTCAGGGTCTCACATGGCGAGTGCTCTGACGTGCACCGTATGTATTTAATGCGCATTTAACACAAGCGGCGCACATGGCTCGAGCAACCCAATATGAACATATCACAGCAGTTCATATCGTAGCACTAGTGTTTGGATAAAATGATCGAGCTCTATTTCTGGTCAAATTAATGGTTCTGAGCAAAATCTCTAGATCGGGCTTGAAAATCTAAGCAGATAAGAGTAATTAGGTCGAATGATTAACATTTATTGAATATGAAGGCCGACATTCCTGCGACATTCCTATACCCAAGGTACATCTAGCACCGTACGCACTTAATGCGCATTCAATGCGCACAATAAATGCGCCGCAGAACCGATGGGGCAGTGCCACGTGAAGGAGGTGACCGTTGGCATGCGAGGAAGCTAAGGGACAGTTCGTCAGGGAGGCTTGCTCAACAAGCCTTCCGATCAAAAAGCGAAGTGACAAATCGAGCAAGAGCAACACATCATCTTCCAACATCTCGGGTTCCAAACGACAGCAAGATGATGAGAGCAATTGAGGGGGATCAAGTTTCGACCAGAGCCAGGTGGAGCACACGTGGAAGGCCGTACATCGCAGCAGTCCTTTTTAGCACGGCACATACCTCGGCGTATCCATTTTAGCTCGGGCAATCGACCGAGCTATATGGTAGTATGTTCGGGTTCTGGAGACCTCAGGACGGTAGGCCCGAGCTCATGGATAGTTCGGCCCCCAACCCGAAGACTTGGTGCTCGGCACCTTTATGAGGATTGCTCGGCACTAATAGCCGAGCAATACGAGCTGCTTGAGACCTGGGCCGAGCTAGATGGTTGATATTGAGGATCATGCCCCATGATTCGCGTATCAGAAAAGTGATATGATGATACGAGATCTGCAAATATGCCTATTCAGGGGCTAGGACATCAAGTAAGGATGGCTTAGCCCTAGCCTAAGTTAGGCCTGTAGTTTAGCCAAAGCTAGATCTGAATGCTGGTGGACATCTTGACATGACATAAGGCACTTGCAGAAAGATCTTGCAGAGATATCTAATGATGGCACTGAAAAATCACCATCAAACTATTAATTGATATGCATCGATCAGAGAGAGGAAGTACAACCCGACCTGCTCGGGTCGGGTCAGACTCCAAAGGCAGGTCAAGTTTATTTCTCCCTATAAATAGTCAACAAATTTGAAGATACAGGCATGCTCTCTTTTACTTAGCAAAAACTCAGTCAAAATACTCTCTCAAGTTTTTCCTTCTTTTTAAAATTTCTTGCCTAACTTGATCGTTGGAGGGTCCATCGGTATAAAATCACATGCGGGCATCTCACCATTTCTTGTGCAGGCGAGTACGTGGCATTTTTCTCTGACATCTCAGGCAGCTTAAACGGGACCAGTAGATCCCAATCTTTATCCTCTACAACTTCAATAGTTTGTAACCGAATCGTTGCATAGATGGAATCCAATTGTGGTAATATTAGCAAGGTCTTGAAGCAGATATTCATAAACAAGTGAACAATTAGCTGATAAAGAAAGAAAAAAAATAGTGAACTAGAAACCGATCTCATTTGATGACCGTTGTAAATTTAGTGGAATTAGTAGTTAGATGAGATTAGGAATGAGGTGGAGTTGAATTGGTAATAAGGTGAGATTATAAATGAGTTGAGATTAGTTTTTTTTTTTGAGTGTTTGATTTGAGTAAGATTAAGTGATGGATTATAAAAATTTATGTTTGATTTGTGTGAGATTAAATAGTGTGAGATTAGATTACATTTATAAATTTTTAATATTACTCTTATGATGTTTGAATGATTCACTTGTGCAATTAAGGCCCTCTTTCCTTTGGGTAGTTTTTTGGTTGTGTAAAATTTTGGTTTAGTCATTTTCGTTTTTAATTTTTGTATAAAAAATGTTTTTAAATAGCACTACTTTTGCATAATTTTTGCTTAATTCATTTTTTATTAATTTTTTTAAATAGTACTATTTTTATAGTTTTTCTTTCTTATTTTTATATTTATACATTTCTTTTGTCTAGAGTAATCAAAAAGAAATTTTTTTAAAAAACATAAAAAGGAATTAATAAAATAAATATTTTCAATTAAAATATAATTTATTTTCATTTTTAATAGATTTTTTTTGAAATATTGATACAAATATTATTTAAAATCTATCATTTAAAAAAAAACTAAAAAAAACTATTTAAAAAAATCTTTTCCAAAACAGAGGAGTCCAACCCTTTACTCATTTATGTGCATGTTCTCTACATCTCCGATGTTAGGTCTTCACAATTTGGATTTCGATGGCGTCGATGGCATCCTGATCTAGGGTTTAGTTCGGATTTCGTTCGCATGAGAGAAGATAGAACGAGGGGCAATTTCGAAATAAGCCAATGATAGCAAGGATAAATTGGTCCACTCACAATTCCTTCACCCGGACTGGATGGTTGATAACGGGTGTTGCCAAGGTTTCATAATTCGCCTGTGAGAGGGATTGAGAAGCCGGACGGGATTGTTAATCCAAGCCAAAATGCAACAACCAAACATGGTATAAATGAAAGGGCCCATTGGATTGATAATCCAATCCAGCCACTATAATGCTTAACAAACAGAGTGCTCGTGTACTGAAAAGGATATACTAATCTAGGGGATGAGCATTGGACTGCGGTCAAGAATATACTCATGTACTTGAAAATGACTAGGGAGTATATGTTAGTGCACCAAGATGATGGTGTTATACCTCTTGGGTATACTGACTCAGATTTTCAGGCAGATAGAGATTCTAGGAGGTTCATCTCGGGCTATGTGTTTACCTTGGGAGGTGAAGCCATCAGTTGGATGAGCGTGAAGCAGTCTTGTATTGCTGACTCTATCATGAAGGCTGAATATGTTGCAGCTTCGGATGCAGCTAAGGAAGCGATTTGGCTCAGAAACTTCCTAATGGACTTGGATGTGGTGCCCTCGGTACAATCACCTATTGTATTCTGTTGTGATAACAGTGGAGCAATTGCGAACTCGAAGGAACCAAGAGTCCACAGAAGAAAAAAGCACATTGAGAGGAAGTATCATCTCATCTGGGAGATCGTGCAGTGTGGAGACGTGATAGTTTTCAATATAGCATTTGTGGACAACCTAGCGGATCCTTTTACTAAGGCGTTGTCTCATAAAGTCTTTGATAACCATGTAGAAGGGTTAGGTGTCAGGTG
>JAOTRH010056573.1:0-18935 GCA_034768845.1 Heliamphora exappendiculata
TCTGTTATTTCATTTTCCTGTAATTTCAAATTATTGTAATTGTTGAAAGTTAATAAAGATGTATTTTCTGAATCACCAAGCATGTATATATTTATGGCGTTAGATTATCTCTCAACAATAAGTAGAAAAATTATGTTAATTAGGGAGAAACTCGAAAAGAACAACATGAAATTTGCTGTTACTAAGGCCTGATTTGGAATCATAATTAAAGGCTTGATTTATTTTGTTTTTTCCATATTTAGTTTTTTTTTTTTAGTTATTGGATTAAGAATTTTTACTTTAGAATTCCTTTATTGAGATGAAATCAAAAAATAAGTTTTTTTTACCGAAAGATTAAAAAAAGTTAAAAATGGCAAAAATAAACTAAAATAAATTAATAAGTCAATTTTTTTTTATTGATCTGTCTTTAGTGAAATTGGTTTTCATCTTTTAGTCATTAAATCTTACTTTTTGGATTTCTTTTACCGCCACAAATGTAAAAAGTAAAATATTATAATAAAATACTAAAAAAAGCCCAAAACGACAAAAAAAAAAAAAAAAAAGCTCCTACTGACCAAACTTTAGCATCCTACGGGTTATTCCTAAGAAAAAAGTGCTTCTAACAAAACTTAATTAGTATTTTGGAGGTTTAACTTTCTTAGACAAAGAAGAATTAAAAAAAAAGTTAGAATATTTGAGTATTGATATGCTTTTTATTGTTTTTGTGAGAAGACTTGATTTTTTTTAATTGAAAGTATTATAATTATTTTATTTATAAAAAAAACTAAGGGATTTGAGATGTGTATGGTTTGTTTTTTGGAAAAAAAAGTTTTAAAAAAAATTAGTACCAAACACTGTAGTTTAAAAATTAATTTTTTTAATAAAAAAATTTAACTTTTAAGAAAAGCCAAACAGGAGCTTTCTCCCGCAGAAAATAAGTTATTTAACTGTAGGACAAACCTTTGTATTAATAATCCGATTAAAAGAAAAGTCAAATAACTGAAGTGTACAAGAAATCTGTAAAAGGCTTGTCTTTCAAGCTGAGTTTGCTTCATTAGAAACGAAAAGTTGATCTCAAAAGTTTTATCTCTCTGGAAGGCCAACCCCTAGTTGATGGCAATTCTACTCATCAATCATAAACACAAGGGTTATGTCAACTTGATGTGAGGTTTACGCTTTACGGGAGAGTTGTTGATTGTCTGGATGGTATTTTCGCTCTTTGGATAGGGACGAGGGTGCAAGCTGCCGACAGAGAGAGAGAGAGAGCACACTGTTATCTTTTAAGGTTTCATTTGTGAATATATTTTAATGATTATATTGGTTTATTAAGTAAAATTTGTTAAATTTATTATTTTTATAAAAATTAAAATTAATTCGACATCTATAGTTTTATAATAAAAAAACATGTGTTTAATTAAATATTTTTAAAAAAATTATATTTATTATTTATTTATTTGTAAATGTTAAGATTTGGATCCTAAGTTAGTTTGACAATTCGTTTGAAAAATATTTACTAATCTTTTTGTAATATTTCATGACATTTAAGATGATGTTTTAGTTGAATATTCTAAGTTATAGATGGAAGTTTTGAAGCGATTTGAAATTTGGATAATTATACTACAAGATATGTCAAGTGGATTGATCGACAGATTGATACGAATTGATTTATCGATCGATCAATAAAAAGATCGATCGATCGATCTACAAATATACTGCAACCTTAACAAGACCACTTGATACATAGATCGATATGGATTGATCACCAATTGATCGGTGAAAAGATCGATCGATCCACCTAATTCGCGAAACAACTTTAAATTGCTACTAGAGTTTGTGCAGTCGTAGGCTTTTGAAGGATTCTCTTCCTCCAGTTGTTGTGTGCTTTAAAAAATAAATTTATCTAGAGTTTTATTTGCATTTCGCTTGATGACAAGTTAGAATCAAGAAAATTTAAGAAGATTATCAAGCATTACACTTTCATCTTCTAATCAGTTCGTAGTGAATTTTGAGTGCATTCTCAAGATAAAAAGTCCGACGTGAATTACGTCAGCAGTTAAACACGGTTTGGTGTACGTGGATACTAGAAAAATAGAAACAAACTTTTATTGTACAAAATTAGTGTTAAGTATAAGAAGTCACCTAACCAAAATTTTAATCATACTTATTAAATATTACTCAAAGAAACATTATAATAACATAATTTTTTATAAATTTTGGGTGACAGTCCGTTTGTTAATGGGTCTGCAATCTTGAGGGTGGTGTTCAAGTTCTCGATTGACAGTTGTTATTTCTGTAAGAACCCACTTTTCCAAACCATGGTAGAAACCCTAATAGTAACTATGATGACTCGCGCAAGCCTCGAAACTCATAAATCACACGACGGTCACACAAAGTGTAAAATTCATAGGACGTAAAATGAATGGGTCAAATTCAGAACAAGCCCAATATTTAAATAATCAAACAAGGCCTAATGGTTAACTAAGGCCCAAATTGGTTATAGGCCTAAAGTTCAAGATAGCGTTGGGCCAAATTGTTAAGATCCTAAGATTATATTTATGATTTTAGTCCAAAATATCTGGACGAATAAACGCAGAAACAGGCTCCAGATTAAAATTTTTGATATCAAACAATCAAAATAAAATTCGGTAATACTCCTAAAATTAGTTTTAGGATTATAGCTCTCGAAATTTGGTTGAATGATTTCGATTGCTACAACAATTTTTAGTCAAAGATCTGCCGTAATTTTTGACTTCTAGTCAAATCTCCGATACACGCCTTCTACTGTATTCCTGTATGCAAAACACGAATAAAAAGTAGACTTTGATCTATCGTGTTCTTTAAAACTTGTCCAGTCACCTATTCTTTCGATTCACAAGACGTAGAAACCCTAGAACATTATATAGGATATCTTTGGCGACTAGATTTTATAACAACATATAAATAAGTTACAATAGGGTCTTGTGGAGTAAATAAAATATGGACTTCTGATGTAACTATAAAATACTGTCTCAACCCAGAAATAATTTCATAAAAACATAAATTATAATTTATTCCATTAAAGGATTATAATTGCATTTCCAGCCATATTATCAAAACTAGATATTCGAGCTCTTGTTATTAAATACTTATTTATTCTCCTCATGTTAAGATTCTCGATACACGCCAATTAAATTAAATTATTGACTTATATTTAATTGGCTTCTTAGATAAATTTATTAAGACCTTCTGCTTAACTTATTTGACTGCAGAATAATTAAATTCACCTATAGGATTTGGTTTGGTCAAAACTTATAAGCTTCCTTAAAGGGGTATCGTCAATTCTGAGTTTTCAATACGTGAATTCTGTTAATAATTAATATTCACCACATATTAATATCGTTATCCAACTTACTAAAATTATAGACCTGTAAAAGATAGCACCTAAATCAAATTAATGAATATTAAATATATGTAACTAATTAATTATTTCGGGATTAAGAACATAAGCGCTCATAATAACCATATGGTGTGAATTAATTTATATAATCAGTATAAAATTAATTACCCCAACGTGGTCCTGTTCAATACACACGAAGTGTACTAACATAACGAGTCAGAACAATAGGCGACGCTATTATCTGTTCTCCGTAACCAAGACAGGTCTACTAAAACTCTGCACTACAGCTGTACCGATGGTGTGTCCAATTTCATTTAAGCCGTGAACCGAAGATTTATATTTTGTAAGAATCAATAATCCGGTCTTTCGTGTCTAAGATGAACTCTACAAATCAGATTAAATACTACGCATAATAAAAGACACCCTTGCATTACATTAAATGAATAATGAAATCGCATATATTACTCATTAAGATTATCATAAAATGAAAAAATAAATTTTATTAATGAATAAAATTAAACACTAAAAATAATAAAAGACATGATTTTTAGTATACGACTCTAACAATCTCCCATTTATACTCAAAACTATGCTGACATACATCTGACTCTTATACCTTCTATATGATTACCAAAAGTCTTAGCCAATAGGTTCTCTGTAAAATGATCTGCAAGGTTATCTGTCGATACAATCTTGGTTATAACAACTTCACTCCTCTATACAATCTATTGTATCAGGTGATATTTACGCTCGATGTGCTTTTCTTTCTTGTGGACTCTAGGTTCTTTTGAATTAGTAGCCGCTCCGCTATTGCCAAAGTAAAGTGTAATGGTCAACTGTACTGAAGGCACCATATTCAGATCCAACAGGAAGTTCCTGAGTCAAACGACTTCCTTCACTACTTCAGAAGCTTCCACGTACTTAGCCTCCATGGTGGAATCAGCAATGCAGGACTGTTTGATACTCCTCCAACTTATATCTCCACCTCCTAAGGTAAACACATATCCCGAGATAGACTTTTAAAAATCTTTATCTAACTAAAAATTCGAGTCCATATACCCCAAAGTCACTAGACTATCTGCTTAGTAAACTAATATATAATTCCTAATTTTTTTAGGTACTTGATTATAAGTTTTACCACTTTCCAATACTTCTACTCTTCAGGCTCCCATAAGCCTTCAAAGTGGTCAATTATCTCTCGGACTTCGGCCACTGAGTACCCTTCTCCCCAAAAGGTCCAAAAATCATCTATGCTTGTCTTTCCTCGACTGTCTTCTTCACTAACTTCTCTAGTTCCCTAGAGATCTTCTTCAATTTCCATTACATTTTTTGCAAACTAATAGGATTCTTCATTGATATTAGTCTCTAACTCAAAGAGCTATGGCAACGACACCCCGTCAAACGGGTCTTCGTATTCATATGGTGGGGGAGGGACCCAAGGTTCCCACAAGCCTCCATGGTCGTACGGTTCCTCCACAATCGGACACTATTCTGGCACATCCTCTTTCTCAACATACTCTATCTCCATAAATTCATGCTCCACTTCCTCCAATTCCCACAGAACATTCTCTTCTTGGTATAAGATCTCTTCTACGTCAAGAGAGTATAAAGTCAGCCCTTCAAGTAGAGGAGTTCTTGGCTTCGGATCATGAAGAGGAACAATATAAACTAAGGGATCAAACACAGAACTCGCAGTTCCAAAAAGATTCACTTAGGGTAAATCCTTTTATTTTCCTTCCTGTGCTTTCTTCTTTTCAATTTCCTTACTAGATGGTGTTTTCTCTTCCTATTCACTCTTGCTGTCCACCTTCTTTCCCTTTGATGACTCTGCTAATTCTGATACTTCTCTCTTCGTCTCTTTAACTCTAACACTTAGTTCGGCTTCTCTATACCAGGCTGCCCCTCCATGCCATGCTGCATCATTGCTTAGAACGGTCAAAATATGCCAATTAATGTCTATCTCGGATTCTTCAAAATCATATAACGCTTCAAGGCCTGCCAAATTCTTGCACAAACATCTAACTTCTTCATCTTCTTCATCGTCACTTTTGAAAGGGGGAAGGCCTTCTTCCTCGTGGATGAGAAAGATCGAGAACTCATCAAAATCATCATCTATTAACTCCTCGATAAGGTCGTTGATCAACAACACGTCTTGGTCGGACGATAAAGCTGCAACGGTCTTTGGTTTTGTCACAAAGACTATGAATTTTGTAGGATCAAAATCTTCCGTCCCTTTTTCAACAGCATTCACATTTTGCTAGACTACATGATTTTACAAAGGATTGGTGGTCACGTTCGGCTCCTGAATGACAATAGGTGGGGGAATCACCTTGTTGCCTATTAAATCCTAGATCTCATGCCAAAGTCTTATGCAGTTGTTGGTTAAATAACCGTGCTCCTGTTGAAAGGCAGAGTACTGGGTTGGATTGTATTCGAATTTAGCAAGTTCACTTCAAAGCTTCAGTTCACTTGGTGGCATTGTTCGGGTTGTTGACATAAGGCTTCCTGGCAGTTCTTTGGCTCGACTCTCCTTTCTCAATATTCCCAGATTGTAACGCATCCTCTATCTATACCCTAGCATCAAAGACTTGTTTAAAAGTCATCAAGGGCAGCGTTCTAAAATACTTTGGAATTGTGGTTGCAAATGCTTCACCACCATTCTCACTTGCTCCTTCTCAATGGACCAATTTATCATCTTTGCTACCTTAGCTCTCCATGTCAGGGTTGTATACTAAAAATCATGAATTTTATTGGTTTTAATATTTTATTTTATTCTTTAATAAAATTATTTTTCTATTTTATGAGAATCTTAACGAGCAATGTATGCGATATCATTTCTTTAATTTTATGCATGGATGTCCTTTATTTTGTACAGTATTTAATCTAGTATGTAGAATACGATTTGTACACAAAAGATCAAATTATAGGTGCTTGCAGAATATAAGTTTACAGTTCACAGTTTAGATGAAATTGGACAAATCATGTAACACCCCGGTCCAGACCCTAGTAGTAACCACCTAAATTGTAACAATCTGGCTCAAATTCTAGTATTAGCGACAGATACACAATGAGAACTTAGGTCGCTGCATGAATAAGAAAAATCCTAACTCAACTCAAAATTTTAATTTGACCCGAAAATTCTAAAAAGACCAAATACTCATAGGCAAAACTCTAATACTCAGAAAAGTCTCAGAATAACTTAAATTAAGTAAATAACATAAAATTAAAAATTAAAAATTAAAAATTCTCATAATTAGAGTAAAATGACCATTTTGCCCCTCGTATAGCAAAACTCTTAAAAATTTAAAATTTGACACATAGGCATCCAAAATTAGATATTTATATACAATTAATCAATAAAAGATAAAATAACAACAAAAATGAGCAAATGACCCTTGCATGGCCGGCCACCAAGGAAAATGTGTCCAAAAAGTTATTTTTTACCTTTTTAAACTTAAAAATGAGAAAAAAGTATATAAATTAAGCATTATTTTGACCTAATATTATTTATACAAATAATATATGTAATAATATAGGTCAAGAAAATTAAAAAAAATAATTATTTAAAATCTCTGCATAATAAATAAGTCAAAAAATCAATTCT
Source organism: Heliamphora exappendiculata (assembly GCA_034768845.1). Classification (NCBI taxonomy): domain Eukaryota; kingdom Viridiplantae; phylum Streptophyta; class Magnoliopsida; order Ericales; family Sarraceniaceae; genus Heliamphora; species Heliamphora exappendiculata. The sequence goes on from JAOTRH010056573.1 coordinate 6,960, forward strand.
AATCAAACTAACTTAATTTAACTTAAAAGTCTACATCTATTTAATTAATTACTATTAAAATTATGATAAATTATGAAAAAACTAAATTAATTATAAATACATTAATTTAATAGGGTTTAGTAGGTTTAGATATCAAAAAGATACATAAAATTATTATTTTATGCATTTTCTTGCATAAAATGGTACTAAATCACAATTTAAACCCCATAATAATACAAGATCAGATTTTGTACTTTCCCAAACAGTCCTAGCTAAAATCCCATTGCCATGATCTAAATATATATCTCTCAAGAAAAGCATAGCCACCCCAAGCACCAATTCAAATTTAAGAAAATTCAAAATAAAGTTTATACACAATAATTATTTTCCACTACCATTTTTACTATAAAATAAAACCCAAACCACCCCTTCTATTCTCCATTTTCGGTTGAGAGTGTGAGGGACCGAACGACCAAAATTTTCTAAGTGTTCTAAGAGAGAAGAAGGAAAAAAGAAGGAAGGAAGAAGGAGGAAGGAGCTAGGAGGGACCAAGGAAGAATCATTAAACCTAAGTCTCATTCTTCTTCAACCTTTTGAGCATCAAAAGAGCTAAGTAAATTCCTTAAAATCTTCTGATATCCTCTCATAAGATAGCCCTCAATCCATTTCTATAAGCAACCCTAAAGATAAAAAACAAAAAATAACCCAAAAATGCATCGTAGGCATGAATAGTTGACTGTTTGTGTATAATCAAGCTTTGCATGTACTTGTATATGTATATTTTTAAGTTTTTATGGCTTGAATATGTTCTGAAATTTTAGTTTATATGAGTACATGACATGCACGCAAAGAAATTACATCAAAAATGGACACCGCGTGAGCTAAGCTATCAAAACCCTAAACAACTTGATATCCTGGGCTTACCAACATTCTGCCACGAATTTTAAAATATCATAACTAATTGTAAAAAAATGATCTTAAAGTGATTTTTATATCTAGATCTGGCTGTTTAAGTTCTCTTTCATACAAAATTAGTTTGAAGTGATTTCGTTGGGTAGAACTCCAGATATGTTATTTTTTTCAAAGAGTGTCAGATCTTGACCACTCTGAGTTGCAGACCTAAAAATTCTATGTTAGAGTAAGAACCAAGTTTGGGTCAAAACATACAACTTGTAGAGAACATATTTATAGTACTGCCCACTAAATATGAGCCAAAAACTATGAAGTCTTGACAGGTCAAAACACTTTCCAAAGTTACTATTATGTTTCATTGAATGACAGAGCTCTCCGTCACACCTTTTTGTGGGACCAAAAACTTAAGTTTTTAGAAACTAAATCCAAAAGTGGTAAACATGAAAAATGTAGCTTACAAATTAAACTAAATACTGAGCACAAATCAGCCCAAAATACTCTCGGATGATACTCTAAAGGTTTTGAGTATTCTCTGTTAAAAATTCATTCTGCATACCCTTTTTAGACTAACTGAACCCTTTTTATAAACTAGTCAAAATCTCAAACTTCTTCCACACAACTCATCCTAGCACAAAACATGAAACTTGTAGGGGACACCTTAAAATAAAACCTCACAAAAAATCAAATCCATAACCCTTGAATTGATGCCCCAACATCGTAGCCAACAGATGCCTAAATTCTGTTATTTTATCTGTAAAGTGCTAAATGATTTTCCCTAAATTAAATCAAATGACCCCTTTGCCCTAGGATCTAACCTTAGTGTTAAACATGAAAGTTGTAGAACATATTTTTATCTAATTGGTGTTCAAATTTTAAAAATTAAATCAATGTCTAAGTACTTCAAAACACTGTCGCAATTTAAAAACTAGCAATTGAGCATTTACGTAAAATTTGCTAAGTGTATGAATGGTGTGCTATTTTGTGAAACTTGAGTATATAGACTTTATATGAACTTTGCAAATAATTAATGTATGAAAATAATAATTTTGATGAATTGAACCCATGCCAATAGTTTGATTCTATGTCACATAAATTATATATTATGCTTCACATACTTGTACTTCATGTTTTAGCAAGTTGTATCATTGCCATATCGTGTTTATATGCCATGCTATAATCAACTGTACACGAGAAGTATATTGCACATCATGAGTATTCCTGCATTGCATCTTGAGTTATCGAAATCCCTTCCGTGTCTTTCATTAGGAGTTGGGTTATATGAAAATCGTTCTTTTTGTGGCTTTGAATTTAGGGCGTCCCCGGTTGCCATATTTAAAATTAAATTGGGAGATTGTTTATTATAAAAAGAGGGATTAGGCACCATGGGTTCGTCACTAACTTTAATTATACTTTGGGTTGACACCTAATGAGTATCCTGGTTCTTAAGGTGGGATTGGTTGGCCTGGAATAAGGATGGGTAAAATTGGATAAAGGCCAATTCCTACGCCGTTGCCATTGTGTAAAATGGCCAAGGCATATAGCCATGACGAGAGTTTAGCTTTCGCAATGAGGCGAGGATAGGTTCGGTGATCAGGTTCCATCAAGTCTATTCTGTAATTTCCAGCGTAGAATTCATGATGATGTTCTGGAAGTACGTTGGGCTGGCCAATTTTGTTGCATTCATCTGCATCACACACTAGCACAATTGTTCTAATATGTGCTTGTCATGTTAAAATTGATAAATTTTCTATCTCTTTGCCCTTAAATTTGTATTGGGTGTTATACGATATGTATTGTAAGATATTTTATTGTGAGTTTATTAGACAGTTTAAGAAATTTACTTCTGGATTCCCGCTCATGGCATTCATGTCACAGGTGAAGAAGAAGAACCATATGAAGAAGGCGAGTTCGTCGAAGAAGAAGATTTTGGGAAAGAGGGAGAGTGGCAGGAGCCAGCAGATCCCAACAGTGCCGCTTGAAGAAGTAGGATATTTACTTTTTGAACTTTTTGTTCAGTTTTCCACGGACATAATGTAACTTTTATTAAGTTTTCTAGATGACTGTAATCATTAAGTATTTTTAACAAATTCTGAACCGTTAATGATGTAGTAATTATCATATGTAATATGAATGCTTGGTTAGAATGTTTTTCTTATTTATAGTTACGTATGTCCTGACGTACCCTGGGGACAGGGAGCCACAAATTATCAGTACGACTGTAGTACAGAGTTTTAGTAGGATTGTCTTGGTTATGTGCAACAAATAATAGTGTCGTCTATTATTTCGACTCTCTGTGCTAGTACAATTTGTGTATTGAACATGATCACATTTGGATAATTAATTTTATACTGACTATATAAATTAATTCGCACTATAAAGTTATTATCTGAGTTCCTTAATCATCGTTCGGCTAGATTCAACTAATTACGCGATCTGAAAGAAGCATATCTACAATGTTCTTCATGTCAATGGATTATTACAGTACATTAATCCATCAATAAAGCTACCTTCTGCAACTATTACATCAAACGAAGGTAAGGAGATACTAAATCCTAATTTTATACAATGACGAAGTGTAGATGCGCATCAGTTAAGCTGCATCATAGCTACCTTATCTCCAGCCATCTACTCATCCGTAATTGATCTGAACAACTGTCCAGAGGTCTGGATATCACTTGAAATGAGATTTACATCTCTTTTTAGGTCACACATTCAGTAATTGAAAAATAAATTGCAAAATGTTAAGAAGAGAGCAATCTCCATAAATAAATATCTTAGACAAATCCGAGATATAGCGGATCAATTGACTGTTGCCTCAGCACAAGTTGATGATGAGGATCTAATCCTACATACTTTGAATAGCTTACCAGAGGAGTATAACTCCTTCAAGACTTTTGTTTGAATAAGGTCTGGAAGTCTTTCGATGGAAGAACTTGTTGCCTTGCTTAAAGCTGAGTCGGTTCATGTTGAAGAATAGACCCAGACCTATGAGTCGCATCTGGTTCTTCAAACAACCAAATCTAATAATTCTTCTCAATCAGAAGTTTTTCGAGGAGGAGGACATTTCTCAAGTTACCGAGGAAACAGATCTGGCACTAGAGGCAATTATAGAGGTTTTAGATATAACAGAGGTCACCATTCCAGAGGTCTTGCAAATAATGGTCCAACAACCACATGTCAGATTTGTAGGGGTAATAATCACACAGTTGTGGACTGCTATTATAGGTATGATCCAAATTATACTTCTCCGAATTACACGTCTCGATTTAATAATTTCAGCACTGCTTCTAGGGCACTTATTAGTACTTCTTATCCACCAAAAACACCACAATGGTTCTTAGATACTGTGGGCACCAATCATATTACCAATGATCTCAATAATCTCCAAGTCTATCACCCTTATCAAGGCACTAATAGTGTTTCAGTTGGGAATGGTGCTCAACTTCCCATTCAAAACTCAGGTGATGGGATTCTTCCTACGCCGAATTCATCTCTCAAGCTTTCGAATGTTCTCTATGTTCCTCAAATGAATGCCAATCTTGTTTCTGTTCATAGACTTGCCTTCGATAATCATTGTCTGATTATTTTTTATGCTCATTCCTTTGTGATTCAGGACAAATCTACCGGGACAGTCCTTCATAAAGGATCTCTCCTCAATGGTCTATATTGGTTCTTTTCCCGTTCTAGTACATCTCAGCCATATGATTTTCAATCTTCTCTCTACAACAATAACACAGCCATGCACCAGACATGGCATAAACGCTTGGGCCATCCTTCTTCGCACAAGCTTTCTCATGACATATGTGGTCTTAAACTTGCTGTACCTAATAAATCTCTATTACCTTTGTGTGAACATTGTTGTGTGGCTAAAAGCCACAGATTGCATTTACCTAAATCTCAATTAGTAGTTCATAAGCCCCTCAGCCTCATCCATAGTGATGTTTGGGGCCCTTTCTCTCATGCTAATACAATCTTTAAGTATTATGTGTTGTTTATTGATGATTTTAACAAATTTACCTAGATATAACCTTTGTCTTATAAAAGTGAAGTCTTAGATGGGTTTCTTGAATTTCAGTCCTTTGTGAAAAAACAATGTGGGGCTTCTATTAAAGTGCTTCGAAGTGATGGTGAGGGTGGGTTTATTAATCACAAAGAAGTGATGGTGGGGTGAGTTTATTAATCACAAATTTAAACATCATTTTTCTTCTCAAGGTATCATCTATCAATTCTCCTGCCCTCATACCCCTTTCCAAAATGGAGTGTCTAAACGTAAACATCGCCACTTAGTTGATACTGCCACAGCCTGCTTGCAACACTGTGGGGTTTCTCTCACTTACTGGTTTGAAGCTTTGGCCACCGCAGCCTATTTGATCAATCGTTTACCCAAGTCTCATTATCCTCACACCAGTCCTTTTGAACTTCTTTTTCACCATCCTCCAGACTATCAGTCTCTTAAGGCCTTCGGCTGTCACTACTTTCCATGGCTCAAACCATATCAGCCCCATAAATTAGCTCTTAAATCTCTTCCTCGTGTTTTCTTGGGCTACCATTCTCTTACCAAAGGCTACCATTGCCTTGATCCTCTCACAGGCAATGTGTATTTATCCAAACATGTCTTGTTTGATGAAGGCATGTTTCCTTTTAAAACTATGGCTTCTTCTTCTCCTTCATCTTTTTGGCTCGTTTCTCTTCCTCCATCTTCTTTCTTTTAGCCTTCTAAACCTCATACTTCTTCTCCCTCTCCCTTGGTGTCCTCTATATCTGCCTCCTCTGCTTCTTCTCCTGTCCCCTCTCTTAGTTCTCTATCTACTAACAGTTCTTCTTCGGCTTCCTCTTCTCCTTCTCTTTCTCTTTCTCAGCATTCTTTTGTGCCCTCTCAGCATTCTCCACTTGCTATCTCCCTCACTATCCCAATTCTTCCTCGTCCACCTCTGTCCCTAGGTTTAATTCTTCCCTTAATTCCCATCCTATGAAAACTCGGTCCAAAACGTCTACTCATGCTCAGTGCCTTGGTGCTGTTACTTAGCCTCTTGAACCTCGTTCTGTGTCTAATGCTCTTAAGTCCTCAGCTTGGTCTTCTACTATGCGTGAGAAATTTTGCGCTTTCTAGCATCACACTTGGTCTCTTGTGCCGCCTCCTCCCCATACTAATATTATCGGCTGTAAATGGGTCTTTAAATTGAAACGCAATGCTGATGGCTCCATTGCTCGCTATAAAGCGCGACTGGTTGCCAAAGGGTATACCCAAAAACGTGGTATTGATTACCATGAAACTTTTAGCCCCGTTACAGAACAACCTACTATTCGTAATTTTTTTTCCATTGCTCTCTCTTCTAATTGGCCGATTAAACAGATTGATGTCTCCAATGCATTTCTTCATGGTAAGCTGGCTGAGGATGTTTACATGGCCCATTCCCCAAGTTTTGTTTCTTCTGGTTCCTCTCATCTCGTTTGTAAGCTTCACAAGGCTATCTATGAGCTTAAACAGGCCCCTCATGCCTGGTTCTCCACCTTCGCCTCCTTTCTTCTTTCTAATAGTTTTCCTAATAGTTATTGTGATAATTCTCTATTTGTGCAGTATTTTTCTTCTTCGCTTACCTATCTATTGGTTTATGTTGATGATATTTTGATCACTGGTAGTGATCCTCTTCATATTCGACAAACTTATTTCTCATATGCACTTTGTTTTTTCCATGTGTGAGTTAGGGGCAGTCTCTTACTTCCTTGGCATTTCTATTATTTCCCGTTCTTCTGGTTATTTTCTCTCTCAATCAAAGTATGCTCTTAATACTCTTTCCAAATCTAGTATGTCCAACTGCAAATCTTGTGCCACGCTTATTTTGCTTAAGGTTATTGTGTATCTTACTAGTTCAGTCAAATCTATTTGTTTACTAATAGTGCAAATAGAAGAAGAATTTGAATTTAATGGTATATTAAATCTTGCATTTGCAGTTCTACCACCAGATAAGAGTGTGGCTGCTAAGAGAGCATTGTATATGTATGTCTTACCTATTCTTCTTGAACTATCAATGAAAAATTTAGCATTCTCATTATGTTCCATGGCTTCAGTTGTTATATTAAATATGTACAGAACTTTGATATGTATTTTTCGTGGTAACAGAGTTCAAATCTATGATATGAAATAGTCATGAAAACTCATTTTGTATAACCATAGAAATGCTTGAACTATCGTCAATATCTAATGTGATTCTAGGCAAATCATAACCAGATATATATGTGATTCTAGGCAAAGCATAATCAAATATATTCTTCTTATGTTGCTCCAAATACAATTTGTATCCTAAGTACACTATTAAGGAGGCATATTCTTTCTATTTTATTGCTTGACAATGCATAATCTTCGGCTATGTATAAAAAGATTTTTTTTCACAATTTTTGCACTGCTGTTAGTTTGCAATACACTAAGATTGTAACAAATAATCTTAGTTATAGATGGAAATGAGCGTTGAACTCCATTTAATATTTTCATATGACAGGATTAAAATATTTTTTTTTATTGAATATAATTAATTTGTTTATTTTATGGTTAAAAATAGTCATAATTGGTGATAAATTCATTTTAAAAATATCATCTTTCATTGGGTCCTAACTAAGGTCATCAACGAGTTGGGTTGGGCACAAGGTTGCTCACGGGCTATGCTCGACGGGCTATTTTGTGGTAGGCCGAACGGGTCGGGCTTTAATTTAAATGGTTAAGCTCAACCTCTACCCGATGGGTTTAGCCAAAGTGGGTTTAGCTAAGGTGGACTAATAGACGGGTTAGTAGCGGGCTAACGAAATTTTATTTTTTTTATTGGACTCATTCATTTTGTAGAGATGGTTGTGTTTGTTGTTCATCCACAAAATAAAATTTATCCGATATCTTTAGCTATGTTATCGAAAAACATTTGTTTAACTATTTAACAAAAAAATTATATTTACCATTTATTTATTTATAAATAAGTATAATTCATTTACATAGTCATATATATTGGATCAACATTATATTTTGTATGAATACTAAACTCGACAAATACTACATAATGAATGAATCCGATTTAAAAAATACAGACAAATAATTAATTTAAATTGAAAGAAAGCCTGACTAGTTGAGAAATTAAAGAAAGAAAAATAAAATTGCATTGGAAACAACATTAGTCTCATTTCATATCCAATTTAAAATAAAATGTCTAATCAAAGTCTCATAATTAACATAATTTCGTTAATTGTTCAATTCATAAAAAAATTCAATTCTTTATCATTAATTTATTTAAGGTTAAGCTGGCCTTTTGGGTCGGGCTATTGGAAGACTTTTTTAGGCCGAGCTACTGGGTGGGCCTCACTTTAACAAACATATCCAAGCCTATCCCAAGTATTATTCGGAAGGGCTCGGTTCGTCATAGGATTGGACTTGGGCAAGGCTTTAGCCGAACAAGCTGGACAGTCTTGGGGTTAGTAACGGGCTAATGGGTAAAATGATGACAATTAATCCTAATTAAAATCTTTAATGTCTTAGGTTCTCCTTTTTTTTTTCTTATTGCATAAAATAGTTTAATTTTTGAAATATTTTTTTACCCTCATATGCCCTTTTATACTTTTCTAATTAAGTAAGATCCGATTACAGATCTAGCCCATTAAACAACACATTTAATGTTGCTAAATTCTCACTTCTACCCGCCTAACTCTCTCTCTCAACTATATATTATCACCTCTCTTCCCCATCTATTAAAAACAAGTATATATATATATAATTTATTTTCAATAAAATTGAATTGCATTTATGTACGGACATACACTGAATTATAATTAAAGCTAATTTTCACTAACGTTGAGATTTATCTCTCGGTGAATTTTTGATAAAATTTATTCGTTTTGCACTTCTTTTTAAAATTTCATGTAATTTATCGAGATTAATGTGGGAATAATTTTAGAAAAATATTATTATTTTGACAATTATCATTTTTATAAAAAAAAAGTTGCAATTCCATTGACAGTGAACAGTGAACAGTGAAATTTATTATTCTTTTTTAAAAATATATTTTGGTATATGAAACAAAATAAACAATAAAATTTATCTATTATTGAAATTTAATAGTACTTTTTTAAAGAATTTATATCTATTATGAATCTTGTTTAATAGATCTCGATAAGAATTTTAAAAATATTAATTTTATATAAAACGAACTTATAAAATAAAAATTATGATATTTTAAATATTGTAGTCATCAATTAAATAACAGGGACAGCTTGGGCAACATCTAGTTCACTAAGAGAACAAGGATCTATGTAGGAAATAAATATTGCATTTTATTAATTAGAGAGAACAAAATTCATAATCCCCAATCCTACTTTCGCCCACGCAAATATCTTCGTTACATGCCAAAATTACTCCTTTTCAAATTCTCTTCCCTATCACACAGTCGGTGCTATAGATAAATTGTGATTAATTATTCTGTGCTTTAGGTGTATTATGTGATAAATTTATATAATATTTTTATTTAATAAAATAATAATAAATTTTACAATACAAACATAATAAATAATTTTTATTAAATAATTAAGTAATAAAGAGTATCTCATTTTATACATATATATTTTGTAATTATTAATTTATTAAAAATATCATATAGCATTCCTTTCATAATATTCTTCTAGAAGCACCAAATAATTTGGGGTAGATCGTATGGTGGAAAGCGTGTTTGGGAGACGGGAACATGACGACAGATTTTTCTACTGTTACATCATCAGGTATCGTCACAAGTTTCACGAGTTTACATCACCTCTTTGGCTTCATTGTAATATGCTATGTAATTAATTGGTGGGGCCAAAAAACAAATGTACTCTCGTACCCCTTATCTAGAAGACTGGTGATTCCAAATGAACACTCACCGCATGTTTGTTGTCTCTGATTAACGGGTTTAGATTGGATTAAAAAATATATAAAATTTATTAGTTTAGATTTTGTTTGCTCAAATAATTAATATCATATTTGATTACATTGAATTTGACTATTCGACTAAGCTTATGTTTGGATTAATTTATTTTTTTAATTTTTTGACTTAAAAATTACAAAAAAATCAATTGATTTGGTTTTTTTTAAAAATTTTTTATTTTTTTAATCGATTTGACGTCTACTTTTTTACAAAAAAAAAAATCAAAATATTTAAAAATTATTAAAAAAAATTAATCTAAACACAAGCTAATAATAAAGAATCCATTAGATTGTGAATCCTATCTTACTCCTAAGATAATTTATTTCTTTTTTGAATTATTTTTTTCTTTTCATCCAATGATTAAAAATAATTATTCAACTCTTGTATTTTATATTTTATTATACTTTAACTAAACAGAAGTTAAATAATATCACCATATATATAAGAAATTCTATTATTATTTTATGGTATTAATTAAAATATATATATGTTGAACATACATATTACTTATATCTAATATCCTACTTATTTCAATGACTATCAAACATGGCCAAAATTTTGTTTACTAATTTAATTGTTCAAATATTAATGCATCATATACACATGTCTAAATATACCAAAATAAGTGTGCATTTAGAATCACCCTTAGAATACTAGAATATAACGTGTTGGTGGGCCGGCTAATATAAAATTGATGGATCGATGTATTCTTTTTGTCCATCTTATCAACATGAACCAAAAGACTACAATAATTTGACAAAAACTTCTAAAAAGGAAACAAATCAGTTAAATTAGGGGTAAAATATTCTGACTTCCCTTCAAATTTAGTTCGGGATGACAAACTTCTTACCCTTGATGTTTTAAAAATTACCGTAGCAGATTTTCTATTAAAAGAAGGTTAACGTATAACATCAATAATATCTTATTTATATTAACCAAAAGTATATCAAAATGTCAATATTTTTTATAATTACGTTTACTTAACGTTATATTTTATTCAACAAGCTAATAAAAAGGACCGGGCTAATTGTAATCTTCTATTCTTTTTTAGAAAAAGACACTAGATCAAAATATATTTTTGGTCGATAAATAAATTAAACAAAAAAGTACATCAACAGAAATAAAATAATTCCAAAAAAGAGCAAAGTACCCTCATAAAAAAAAAACATTCATAAGGAAATGCCTAAATGGACAAAAAAAAACAATCTCATATGCTACTGCTCTGCAATCTTCTTTAAAAGATTTATTATCTCCACCTTTACTTCACAAAATTAACATTTTTTGACCAAAAATAATCCCTCAATGTGATAAAACACGTTTCTTTCGAAAAGGCCTAAATAGGAAAAAATAAATTAATATATTATACGAACAAATTTTGAATAAACTAATTGTTTTTGTAAATATATGTTACCGGGATTTGTAAGTTTGACCAATAATTACTTGCATCTAAAGGTATTTTAAATATAAATTTATTATAAAATTAATTTTTAATAGTAAACAATATCCTTCATTATTAAGAGTAACAACTTATTATTTTTATTTTTTTTTAAAGTAATCTCACTACAACCTCCTAACATCACTATTTAGCCAGTACCAACCATAATCAATAGGAAAAAATATAAATTAAAATATGTATAAAATTAACTATATATATTTTTTAACTTTGTACATATGTATATATATTAAAAATATATTTTTTATACATTGACTTTAGCTGATTTTTTTATGGGAGAAGCAGAAAAGTTAAGTTTGTTGAAAAAATGGGTTTTGAATAAAGTTATAGTATGATTTTTAGCTAATTTTGAAGTTAATTATCTTTAGTTTGGATTAATCTTTTTTGATGATTCTAAGTTCTAATTTGTTTATCTCCATGAATAATTTAATCATGAATTTTGTAGCATTCAAAACCGTTAACGGATAAATGAAAAATTGACTCCAAAAGTGTGCCATAAAAGTTGGCAAAATAATGGTGCTAGATCTAGGCAACCCAAGATGGGGGGGTGAATTGGGTCTTTTCAATAAATAAAGAATTTAAAACTTTTTCAGAAATTTATTAATATTGCAATAAGGCAGGATATGCAAGTATATAATCAATGCAAATATTAAAAGATGAGGGATAGAGAAATAGAACCAGACACCAGGAATTTATAGT